>VWZE01006470.1:125052-159698 GCA_013396675.1 Eubucco bourcierii | reverse complement strand
TGCGATTAGGCGCTTTTTCCGGGGGCGTGGGCAGGCGGAATGGGCGGGACTTGGAGAGGTGGGGACGGGTGAGGGGCGGGGGTTGTTTGGTGGGCGGGACATCCGGCAAGAGCCGTAGTTCGAGGGGAGCGGCTATGGAGCAGAGCTTACAGCACCCTGTCTGGGCGGGACGGGGCCTGAACGGGGCGGGACATCCAGAAGTGGGTCTCCCTAGGGGCGGGACTGGGTCTTCCGGGCAGGAGCCTTTGGGGCGGGGCCTCGGGGGTGGGGCTGAAGGAGTCATGGTGTGAGCATTGGGCAGGTTCCGCCCTGGGGCGTGGCGGCCGCGGTGCCATGGCGGGCAACGGCGAGCAGGGGTTGTACTCCCGGCAGCTGTGAGTGAAGAGATCGGGGACGGCGGTGTAGCGAGCGGGATCGGGGGCTGCCGGTCTCATTGATGTCACTGCCTNGGGCTGCGCGGGACCGGAGCGCAAGTGGCGGCGGCGCTGGTGCTGGCGGGAACTGGGCGTGTTGTCCTGCATGACCGCGGAACCGCCTGCACGGGCGACCTCGCCCATCAGGTACAGAGGGTCCGGCTACCGGCGAGGGTATGGGCAAAGCTCCCCATAATGGGTGCAGGTAGAGGTAGGGATCTTGGTAGTGGGGTCGCCGGTGGCAGGTACAGATATGGGTTGGAGTCCTGGTAATGGGTACAGGTATGGTGGAGGTACCCATAATACGTATGGCTACAGACAAAGGTGCTACTGATGAATACAGGTACAGACAGGGGATACCAGTAACAGGTAGAGAAGTATGGGTAGGGGTCTCAGTTATGGGTACGAACAGAGGCCCTGGTAATGAGTCCACATGGGTGCAGATGGGGTTCCAAGTAATGGGCACTGGTGTGGGTGGGGGTCTCCATAATGGGTATGGGTACAGGACAGGTGGGAGTGCCAGTACTGGGTAGAAGTGTGGATGAAGGTCACAATAATGGGCATAGGTGCAAATACATACCCTTTTGTAGGTGTGGGTGCAAGATGGGAGCCTTCCAGTAACAGGTACAGATTGTGGGTCTTCGTAAGCAGTGTGGAATGTCCTTGTAATGGCTATAGCCTAGGGTTCCAATGTCTTGATTAGGGACCATGGGGTATCCCATGTCATGGGAATGGCCCTCAGCAGAGGCCCTCACAGCAGTGCAGACAGGGCCCATTCTGAGCAGCACTCCAAACCCATGGGGTGCCCCACGATGTGGCTTCTCCACAGTTCCTCCTGAGGGAGAATGATGTAGGCCAGAACCGTGCCGAGATGTCCCAGCAAACTTTGGCTGAACTGAACCCTCATGTACTGGTGGCGGCTCACACTGGGGAGCTGTCGGAAGCCTTCCTTGCTTCTTTCCAGGTGAGTTTACATCTCTGTGCCCTGAGGTTTGTCTCACATGGCAGCACCCACTTACAGTCCTGGCACAGGTGGTGGTACTGACCGAATCTCCACTGGAGGAGCAGCTTTGCATTGGGGACTTCTGCCATGCCCAGGGCATCTGCTTCATCGTGGCTGACACCAAGGGGCTGGCAGGGTAAGTGGTCTCTGCTTGAGGGTTCTACCACTGGTTCCAGAGTCCCACCACCTTGTCCTCAGAGTTCCCATCCATGCTCTGCAGCCTGTGTCTCTATCCCACTGGCAGGGCTTTTTTGGCTTGGGCAGGACCTTGGGCAATGCTTGGGCAGCTTAGTGAGACAGCTTTTGCAGCAAAACCCAATTGGTCTTCTCCAGGCAGCTATTCTGTGACTTTGGGGAGCACTTTGTTGTTGAGGACCCAGCAGAAGGGGACCCAGTGTGTGCCATCGTGCAGCATATCTCCCAGGTAGGAGGGCAGCCTCAGGATGAGCTCCCCAAAATGCTTACCTCCACAAGTGGCTTTATGCCACCCACATCTAGTCCCCAGTCCTCATGTCCATTTTGCTTCTCAGGCCAACCCAGGCGTGGTGACATGCATGGGGACAGAAGACAACCATGGCCACCTTTTCTGTGAAGGTGACCTGGTGACTTTTTCTGGCTTGGAGGGGATGACAGAGCTGAATGGCCAGAAGCCCATGCCTGTGCACGTCCTGGGTGAGCTGCCCAAGGGTCCACAACTGCCTTGGCTTAGGGTTTGGGAGCTTTTAGGTCCTCAGTGGTGATTGTGACATCTTCTTGTCCCCAGATGGTTTCACGCTGGAGATTGGAGACACCAGCTCCTTCTCACCTTACCGCTGTGGGGGCCTGGTCCTGCAGGAGCGGCTGCCCCAGGTGCACTCCTATGTAAGTACCTTCTTGGACCCTGGGTGCTGCTGGAACAGGGACCTGGCCCTGAGGAAGCTCTGTCCAGAGCTCTGGCATTTGTGCCAGCAGAAGTCCCTGCGCCAGGCACTGGCAGAGCCCAAGATCCAAGTGGCAAGTCCAGAAGAGCTACTGCGCAGCCACAGCCTCCACACCGCCTTCCAGGCCCTGCACATTTTCCGCAGGGAGCAGGGTCACCTGCCCCGACCCAGGGCACAAGTGAGTCCCCACCCTGCCCCTACTGGCACCCCTGGCCCCCTGCCACTCTGCCTGGGACTGACCTCACTCCTCTGCCTACAGGCAGATGCTGAGCGGATGTTGGAACTGGCACGAAGCCTGAGGATGCAGCAGGGTCTCCTGGACGAGTATGTTGTGCGAGCCTTTGCCAGCGTGAGCGCAGGGGACCTGTGCCCCATGGCTGCCGTTGTTGGGGCCATGGCAGCTCAGGAGGCATTGAAGGTGAGCAGTGTGGGGGTTCTGGGCCCTGAGGTCCATCTGGTCATTCTGGAGCACGTCCGACGGTGTTTGGTGACCACGAGAGGGCACTTGCTGCCAACCCTGGGAAAAGCAGCAGGGCTGGGCTGGGGTATGGAGGAACTGCTCTGGCCACTGAGCCTGCAGGGCCCCATTCACCCCAGGCCATCACTGGGAAGTTCCTGCCCCTGGACCAGTGGTTGTACTTTGATGCCCTGGAGTGCCTGGAACTGGAGGGGGCCATGCAGCTCACAGAGGAGGATTGTGCCCCGGTGAGAGCGTGTGCCAAGAAGCTCCCAGGCAATGTTGATGCTGTGACCACCCATGCTCACACAGCTCCTCTTTCCCAGTAGAGGGGCACTCGCTACGATGGCCAGATTGCCGTCTTTGGGGCCACCTTCCAGGAGCAGCTGGGCCACCAAAAGTACTTGGTGGTGAGTTGGGGTGGCTGTTACAGTACCAGAAAGGCTGCAGAGCAGGCAGCCTGTTCATGGTGAGCTGCAGCAGCTCTGCCCTGCCAGGTGGGAGCTGGTGCCATTGGCTGTGAGCTGCTGAAAAACTTTGCCATGATGGGGCTGGCAGCAGGACCAGATGGGGAGCTTACTGTCACAGATATGGACACCATTGCTCTCTCCAACCTTCATCGGCAGCTCCTGTACCGCTCATCAGATATATCAGTAAGGAACCATGAGGTGGAGACCAAGGTCCCCTCAAAGAGCACCTTGGCTGTTCCACGGGCTCCCTGCAGGAGGGGAGAGCTACCCACCCTGTCTCTGCTTTGGTAGAAACCAAAATCAGTGGTGGCTGCAGCAGCCATACAGCGCATGAACCCCAATGTCAGGGTGACAGCTCATCAGAATGAGGTGGGACCTGCCACTGAGTCGCTCTATGGAGATGACTTCTTCCAGCGCCTGAATGGTGTCACCAGTGCCTTGGACTCACTGGAGGCTCGTGAGTGTGGGGAGGGAGGAAAGGCTGAGTCCCTGGACATGCTCCCTAGCTCCCCAGCACCCCTGCCTGCCTACCCACAGGTGCTTACTTGGAGAACCGCTGCCTCCGCTGCCTCACACCACTGCTGGACTCGGGCACTGAAGGAACACGGGGAAATGTCCTGGCCATGGTGCCCTTCCTGACCAAACCACTGGAGCCAGCTGGTGCCCCCAGGGATGGCACCTTCCCCTTCTGCACCCTGCGGTACTTCCCCCGCACCATCCAGCACACGCTGCAGGTAGGTTGTGCCGTGCTGGCCCATGGCCCCCAGCGAAGAGGCACCACAACCTTTGTCTTCCTTTCCCATTTCCCTCTCTGGCCATGGTCCAGCAATGGAACATGGGCAGGATACAGCCCCAGCTGCTTCCTGCCGGTAGCCCAAGCTCTGCCGTCAGCCCTAGCATGGGCTCTCCTTCTGTCCCTGGGCTAGGGGCCCAGGAAAGCATGAGCCCTCACCCTCTGCTACACCTCCACAGTGGGCTCGTGATGAGTTTGAGGGGCTCTTCCAGCTGCCCGCGGAGCACGTCAACCAGTTCATGAAGTGAGTGGGCTTAGGCACTGTCCATTGCTGCTGGGGTTGTGGAGAGGGGGACAGATGGCTGCGCCCCACCTGGCGTGTCCCATGGGATTACTCCTGGGTCAGCAGCAGCAGTGCCTGGTTTTGCAGAGACCCAGGGTTCCTGGAGCAGCTGCCAGCAAGGAAGGCTCTGGAAGTCCTGGAGCTAGTGAAGAAGAGCCTTCAGGAACGGCCACAGAACTGGCAGGACTGCGTGTGCTGGGCCTATCAGCACTGGCAGAACTGTTACCATAATGCCATCATCCAGCTCCTGCACACCTATCCCCCAGCACATGTGAGCCCAGTACCCATGTGGCTGGCACCCTTGCCTCCTCTCTCCTCCTTTAGTTGTCTTGCTGCAGACAGAGGGACATGTCCTTGGGCCTGACTCTGTCCTTCTTGTGGCAGGAAACCAGCCCAGGTGTCCCCTTCTGGACAGGAGACAGGAGCTGTCCCCATCCACTGACATTTGACCCTGATAACGTGAGTGTAAGGAAGAGCTGAATGGTGTGGATCCCAAGCTGTAGTCATGCTCCATCTGCCCCAGCCCATCTGAGGCTGCCAGATCCTGAGCTGGGTCTGTCCTGTCTCTGTCCCCAGTCAGCAGGAGCACTGCTGGGGACAGCTACTTTTCTACAGCTGGAGAAGGAAAAGCACCTCCTTCTCCACCTCGGGGCAAAGCCATGCTGCTCTTCCTGCTTATGACTGTGAAAGGCAGCTTTTGGCTGTGTGTGCTTGTGAGCCACCCTGGCTAGGCACCCCATGGCCCCTGCTCTGCCCCACAGAACACCCACTTGCAGTACATCCTGGCCACTGCTCACCTCTTTGCCCAAGCCCACAAGGTGCCTCCATGCAGCAACCAGGCAGCCACCCAGACCATCCTTCACAGCACAGTTCTGCTGCCATTCTCACCCCAGGAGAAGCTCAACATCCCTCTCGCTGAGGAGCAAGAGGAGGTGCAGGTGCCTGAGGGTGAGACTCCCTACACCCATGGTTTCCCAGACCATGTCCTCAGGTCCAGCCTGGTAGCAAAGGGGCAGCAAAGGGGACCTGAAATAAGAAGAGGGGCACCATGCTGTGCTCCTCACAGTGCCACAGTGAAGGTGTACAACCCCAGGGGTCCCTGTGCCTGCAGACCATGGACAGCTGGTGAAGCTCACCCAGGATCTCATTCAGAAAAGACAGGAGCTGCTAGAGGGTGAGGACGTGCAACTGCCTCTGATGGAGCCCATTTGCTTTGAGAAGGTACCATGGGTTAGGCAGGCAGCCCCACTAAGCTTGGGAGGATTGATGTCCCTGAGAGATGCTGATATCTCCATGCTCTTCTCCACAGGACAATGACATCCATGTGGATTTCATCACAGCAGCATCCAACCTGCGTGCAGAGAACTATGGCATCCCACCTGCTGACTGGCTGACGGTGAGAGAGGCAGCCCGTGGGGTCAGGGTTCCCTGTCCTGTGTGGTGCAAGCCACAGACATCCCTCCTGTCCTCAGAGCAAGAGGATTGCTGGTCGGATTGTGCCTGCCATCATCACCACCACAGCAGCTGTGGCTGGGCTGGTGTGCCTGGAGGTCTACAAGCTGGTGTGGGGGTGCCAGGACCTCAAGTGCTACCGCAACAGCAACCTCTGCCTGTCTGACTGCCTGCTGCTCCGCATTCAGCCCCTGCCACCCACGATGTACTGGGTAGGACCTTCTTTGTGGGGCAGGGCAGGTGGGAGATGCCCAGGGGTCTAGGGTAACCCCAGATCTTGGTGGCAGCCACTGTGAGGCCGTGCCAGAGGAACCAAGAAGCAAGGAGGTGGCCATGCAAAAGGGGCAGTCCTGGCAATGGCACTCTGGAAATGGATCTAGGCAGCAAGGAACTGACTCCTTCCTGCAGCCGTCCACCTGGCCCCTTGCCACTACCGCCATCCCACTCACCCCAGCTTCTAGGCCAATCTGGATGCTCTGGGGAACCCCTAGGGCTGAGGCAGCTCTGCTGCCCCATAGTGGGCCCCACGGTGAGCCCCATGACCAGGGAATGTGAGGCTGCCAGCAGCCACGCACATCTGGCTTATGGAAACCAGCTGCAGCAGCCAGAGAGCAGCTGGCACTGGGCCGGGAAGGGCTGCTTGCAGGGAGTGGGGCTAGCGGTCCCAGTGATGGGGGGCCAAGCCGCAACCACTCTGCCAAGGAGAGAGAGAGCGGGGGTGGGGGCTGGCCCAGATTGGGACCGTCTGGGCGATAGAGGCCCCTTTGTCTGGGGGTTTATGGCGTGCGAGGCAGCCCTTCCGGCACGGCAGGAAACTCCGATTGGAACCAGATTGGCCCGGGGGGCCCAGGGCTGGGGGCAGGAAGAGGGGGAGGAGGCACTTCCACCGCCTTGGCCAGTCTGAACACTTCAGGCTGCCCAGCTACCCCATGGCCCCATTACACACTTCAGGCTGCCCAGCCTTCTGCCAGCCTGGCTGTCGTGTCCCCTGGGTTGACACCATCTTTGGGCAGAGTATGCTGTTTGGGCTGGCCATGCCCTTGGGTACCTGCTGTAGTACCCAGCACCTTCATGTCCCACAACTAGGGTGCCCAGTGCAACATTTCATGCCTAGCTGCTTGGCCATGGTGGGAGCATATATGTTCCCTGGGCCTGCTTAGCGTAACCTGTGGTCCCACAGGGACCTGGGGAACCCACCTTGGGATGCCAGAGGGATGCACTTTACAGGGTACTGGACAGTGGCAGTGTCCTTACACTGGGCAGTCAATGCCTCAGTGAGGATGGGGTTAAGCCCTTTACTTGCGGTGAGATGAGTGCAGGCAACAGAAGGCAGGAGAGGAGAGTGGCCAGGTGCAAATGCCCCTTTCTGAGTAGAGCCGGGGCCAGCACTGGGCAAGGGCTGGAACTGCCTGTGGCGAGGGCAGATGGCAGGGCAGCCATGCCAGATGGTGCAGGGCTGCATCCAACACTTGGCCCCAACTTTGGCGCCTCACTGGTCCCCTCGGGCCAGAGCTGGGGTTGCAGGGCTGCGGTTGTGAGAAAAGCCGATTGTGTGGGGCTGGGCAGCACTTCAATGGCCCTTTGTGCATCCTTCCTAGCCCGGGGCTGGGGGCAGCGCCAGCCCCACACCAACTTTGGCCCCTGCTGTGCTGGGGGAATGGCTGTGCTCCCCCGTGCCCCCATCCCTCTGCCCCTAGACAGGTCCCTTTGCCTGTCCTACTCTACCCCAGCCTTAGTGCCCCACCAGTCTTTGGCCCATGGGGCTTGCAGCCATGATGTGGAGTGCCAGTGCTTGCCCCTTGCAGTACGGCGGGAAGGAGTGGAGCTGCTGGGACCATCTGGAGATGCAGGCAGTCGGTGCAGATGGGCAGGAGATGACGGTGCAGGAGGTGCTGGACTGGCTGCAGGTGAGGTAATGATGGGGAGCACATCACCCTGGGGCCTGTAGGGCTGGATTCTGACACCCACCTCTTGCAGAGGACATACGGCTGGACTGTGACCATGCTCTTGCATGGCTATACTGTGATCTATGACAAGGAGGAGGGTGAAGAGATACGGGCCCGACAGCAGGCACAGAGGTAGATCCCTGACTCCAGGACCCAATCCTGCTCTGGTGGGGGCTACCAGACCCCCTCTCCCTCCATCCTCAGCTGCTCCAGCTGCAGCACAGCTCCCAGCCAGATGCTGGATAAACATCCTGCTGGCAGCACTTCCTGTGGCAAGACCCCTGCCCGGCCTCTTGCTGCTCACTCCCACATCCTTCCAGCCCGTCTGGGAGCCCTGAAGGGACCTAAGGCCCCCCTGGTACAGCTGGTCAGCCCTAGGGGAGGAGTCAGCAACCCCAAAACTGCCTTTCTTTACTCTAGGGTATCAGAGAATCTGGAGCATGCCAGGGAGATGGGGCGGCTGGAGCTCCTGTATGTGTGTGAGGGAGAAGATGCTGAGGCCAGTAATAGCCGTCCCCCTCTCCTCTGCTCCCTACCCTAAGTGAGGGGCTGGCACCCCCTAATCAATGAAATAAAAGCTGCATTTTGCATTTGACCTCTGCAAAACCCCCTGCCTCCTGCTGTCCAGAGCCAGAGTGCAGGCAGCACCCCTCGATAAGGTCTCTGTGCCCATACCGTACAAAACCGGGGTTTATTTACAGTGGAGGAGGATGCGGACAGGGCTAAATGTAGCCGATAACGTCGTTGCAGATGATGGGCTGCCGGCTGCGGCTGTTCATAAGGGCAGTGAAGCGGTGGAAGTCCGTGGCCAGCTGGGCAATGTTGCTGTGGGACTGGTGGAAGCAGGTACCCTTGGGCTGTCCCCCCAGGCCCAGTGGGCAGGAGAAGCGCTTGGTGGGTTCACGGGCTGCTGGCCGGGCACCATCAGCTCCCCGTGGACGGGCCATGTTGGCCAGCTTACGGCGTACGTTGCCTGAGAGGCTGAGCAGGAAGGCGGGTGGCTTGGCCAGCCGGCGGGAGAGTTCAGCAGAGGTTCGCCGCCGAGGTTCAGCACCCACCTCAGGCAGGTCCATCCAGTTCTCCACCAGGTCAGCAAAGCAGTTGTCGCCCAGCACCAAAGGCTGCCGGTTCCGGCTCTGCGACAGCAGTGCTACGGTCCAGTCCTGTGTGTCAGCTGGCTCCAGCACCCGCCACTGCTCCAAACAGGCGTCCGAGGTGGATTTTGGGCGAGTGCGGCGAGCAGGGACGGGCGGTGGGGCAGCGAGGCCAGCGGAGAGACGGTGTGCCCGCTGACAGGGCGGTGGGTGCCGGCGCCGCACAGGCACCTCCTCCTCCCTCCATGTGCTCCCTGACGCCTCCGAGTACCCCGAGTCAAACTCCAGGCTGCGTTCGCTGGCCGGGGGGGAGCGGGTGGCCGGTCCTCCGCCTGTTTCCTCCTCGCCCCCTGGCTCTAGGCTGCAGGTTGAGTCCGCTGCTGAGCTGGGGCGAGAGGGACATGAAGCGCGGGTGGCCGGCCCCAATGCCCCTCCGGAATGATGCGACGCCTGCCGCGTGCCAGGCATGTGTGTCCGCGATGTCACCCCCGTCTCTCGCCGACACTGCTGCGAGGAAAAGCGCAGGTCAGTGCTGTCACCCCCACTCTCCCCTGCCAGCACTACGAACGCCCATCCCACTCCCCCAATAACCCGCAGTGGGGATTTGCTGGCGGAACCTGGCATGCAGCTGGGTGCGGGGCACAGGGCACAGGTCCCAGCTTGCCCTCAGCCCCGGGCCCCGCTTTCCTGCGGCTCCTGCGTGGAGCTGGCAGGCGTGCAGCGGCATGTCGGGTGAGCAAGCAGGCACCCAGCCCCGGCCGTGCCTGCGGGAAATGACACAGGGCCACAGCACGTAGGAGCTGGGGGCCCCACTGCTCGCCTCCGCTGGCCTCTCAATTCCCCCTAGTATCAGTGGGGTGGCAGCCCGGACAACCTCGAGGCAGGACCCCGATCGGTGGCACAGGGCCATATGCAGCCCGAGGGCACCCGCGGGTGGTGGGGTGGGGTGCTCTACTCCCATGTGTTGGCAGGAATACCCCACCCACCCTGTGCCCTCCAGCTGGGGACACCCCAGGTAACGTCAGGGCGCAACCAGGCCTGAACCCAGGGCCCCCCAAAGAGCTCTGTCTGGAGCAGCCGAGGAGGAAGGGAGTGTGGCTGGGCAGGCGGGGAAGGGGCGGCTGGCTTCTGCAGCCGGGCCGCTCCTCGCTCTTGAATTCCTATTGTCTGACCCCAAAAGCAGGGTGTTACGTCCGCTTTCCTTTCCGCGCTGAAGCTGCGAGAAGCCAGCGAGCGGGAGGGATCGCTGCTTAACCAGCCGCCCCCAGCCAGCCCCAATGGAGCTGCTGGCCGGACTGTCGCTGCCCTGGTCTCTGTCACTGTCCCAGTCCCTGTTCCGCTCTCCGCTGTCTGGGACTCTGAGCTAGCCTTGTTGGCGCTGTGCCACCACTTCAAGCTGTCCCGTACCGCCGGTGGGAGCAGCTGGGTAGGCGTGCGGCAGGCCCAGGGGAGCCGGCTGGGCCACCTTGTCACCGTCGGTCCCCTTGGGGCAACTGAGGAAGGGGACAGAATGGCAGCTGTGGGGTGGCGGTGCCGCTGGCCACCGCAGCCCCTGGCCCCTGGCCACCAGCGTCCCATGACTATTCGTACCCCTACAGCTACCCGTGTCCCAGCAGGTCGCCCACGTCCCCTTAGACGCCCACGTCCCCTGCACCACCTTGGTCCTTCACATGATGTCACGGCGTTGGTGTTACTGCCAGCACCCTGACATCACGGCCGGCCGGTTCGGCGGGGTGCGGGCAAGGATGTCCCCGTCCCCTCTCTGGTGCCCGCGGTGGCACTCACCCGGTCGGCGCCGAGCTGGCCCGGGCAGGCGTCCGAGCGGGGGCTGTGCATGCCCGGCCTGGGCGCGTTACCGCTCCCGATCCCTCTCCCGGTCCCGCCGGTGCCGGTGGCGGAACAGCAGCGGAGCGGAGCGCCCGGCCGTGCCCGCCACCTCCCGGCGCTGTCTAGGCGGCACCGCCCCGCCCCACCGCAACCAATGGGGCCGTCGTAACGTGAGCACCGGCACCGCCGCCACGGGACTCCGCCCTGCCCCTCCCCGTCGCCGCGGGGCCCCGCGCCGGGCACTACGCGGGCACGGTGGAACTGACCACCTCTACGGAAGACAGGACTCGGTGCCATGCGTGGCAGCACCCCAGCCCTGCGGGGATCGAGGGATCCCGGGAAGCCTTGGCAGGAAGAGTAGCCCCATTACAGGGCCCCGGCCGAGGCACCTGGAAACACCGGGCTGCCAAACATGAGGGCTGAGTGTTGGAGAAGGGAAGGGTGACCCCAGCCACAGGACCGTGCTCTGCCAGCGCCCATTAATTGGAAGATAGTAGCACTTAATAGGAATTCCGGGAGAAGCATCTCTGACTTGCAAATGAAAGAAAATTTGGCCAAAAATTACCTCCCAGATCATTCTTCCAGGCCCCAAGCATGGGGAGGCAGCGTGGGGGAGCAGCAAAACCCCACGGAGCATTGCTGCCCACCTGCCTCACACAAGTTAAGGATGGCGAGAGGGTGGTAATGGAGGTGCGAGGAAGCTGGGGGCACCACGGCTGTGCCCTGTCTCTGCCCTGGGGCAGAGCTGGCAGCTGCAGATGGCCAGTGTGACGTTGGCTGGGGTGGTGCCCAGCACCCTTAGCAACGGGCTCCAGCTTGTCCCAAACAGCCAGCAAGACATGGGCATGCACGGAAGCTTTGCCTTTCTCCTCCTCCTCAGCCTCCATGTCCCAGGTAGGTGCTTCAGGCTCACAGCATTGGGGGCACCCTGGCTGCCAAACCCTGGGTAGAAGACCAAGAGGAGTGCGACAGTGGACAGTGTCCCCTCTGTTGCCCTCATGTGCCTGGTGCTGACCTCAAGACAGGCAGAGGAGCCAGCAGCTGGATGGATGGGTTCAGGCAGGGAGGGGACATTGCTGGGACACACTCAGCAGGCTAGAGTGACTGTTTCCTCTTTGCAGGGTCTTTTGTCAGAGCAACAGGTAAGAACAGGGTGCCCTGGGCCTTGCTGCACCCAGCAGGGAGACCTGTGCACTTGTGGATGCCTAGATGCAGGAGCAGAGCTCCCTAAGCATGGCTGGGCAAGCTTCCGGTGGCACTGGCCAGATGTGAGGCCTATGTGGTCTTCTGCCAGCCCTGCTTGACCTGCCACGCGTGGTGACTCTGAGTGAGGATGCAATGCCAGGCACCCATGTGGCCAAGGTGACCGTGTCCTGCAGAAATGCAAGTGGCAGCCCTAATGTTACCCTGTATGGCATCGAGACTGGTCACCCCTTCAACCCCGTCACCATCAGTGCTGACCCTACGGATGCCACCACATTTCAGGCAGAGGTGTGCCTGGGGAATGGGGAGTGGAGTAGAAGCCTTTGGGTGCCCCACTAAGTTTCCTGTTCCCATGGTAGGTAACACTGCGTGCTGGTGCAGAGCTCGATGCCCACCAGGTAAACCAGTACACCCTGACCCTGTGGGCCGCTTGTCCTGAGGAGGATGAGGTGCAAGAGCATCTCTTTGTCCGAGTAACAAGAGGACAGGTGCTGCGCTGTGACAACCCCTTTGCCAGTGCAGGTAGAAGCCATGGGGCATGGGATGGTGGGGACTGCAGATGCCAGATGGCTCTGGGTTCCCATGGCTGTGCTGTGATGCAGGAGATGTGGTGCAGGTGCTGGCAGATGTTGCACCCCGGACACCCCTGTATGCAGTGGTGCCACAGCCACTTAGTGGGCTGATGGTGAGTGGTGGCTGCCACAGGGTTCTTCAGACCCCATAAACAGGAGCAGCCTTGGGGACAGAGGAACCCCAGATATGAAGGAGGAGATAGAGGTGTTTACTCTCCTCCCACTTTCCTCCCACCACCCATCTCTCTGCAGTTCAGGCTCCGAAACCATGACACACCACTCACACTCACCCGCCGAGGCCTGGTTCTGGCACCTGCCAATGGCTTCAACGCCAGCAAAGAGATCCAGGTGGACACCAGCATCCCCAGGCTGTCACAGCCACCTCTCAGCTAACCTGTCTTATCTCCTTGCTGGCACTGTCTGCAGGTCTCCATGTTCTGCTCATCCCATTGGGCTTCCATCTTACCCTTGTCCCAGCAGTGCTCCAACCCTGTCCCTATCCCTGGCTCCATCCCCTTCTGCATCTCAAACTCTGTCCCAATCCTCACCTCTGTCCATATTCCCATCCTCTTTCCAGTCTCCATCTCATCCTCATCTCCAGCTCCAGCCCTCTTCTCACCCATTGCTACTTCTCAGTCCAATCCCCACTTCTGTCCCTGTCCCTCTCCCCTTTCCTGTCTCTGTCCCTGTTCCTGTCCCCATTCCATCTCTCCTGTCCTCATCCCCATTCTTATCACTGTGTCCATCTCCACCCCATGTCCCTGTCCCAATTCCTGGTCCCACTCAGGGCTGTTCCACAGCTGCCCTGCTGTTGCCCCACAGACATTCAGGCTGGAGATTGAGGTGAGGGACCGCCACGGACACAACTGCAGTGGGGTTGTGAGGGTGGAGGTACTGCCATCAAGCCGTCCCCGTGTCACTTTCCGGTGAGTGGGACCGGGCCGGGTGGAGTGTGCTAGTGGCACTGGGCCAGGTTACACTTCCTGCCTTGCCTGCAGTGAGCCACAGTGGGCTGTGACAGTACCAAAGAGCATCGGCCCCTTGGAGGTTGTCACGCAGGTACATGCCAGTGGTGACAACATCCGCTATGCCATCCTTGCTCCTGCGGTGCCTGCACTCTTCACCATCAATGAGGGTGAGTGGAGCAGTGGGGAGTCCCAGGGCTACCCTGTCCCTATTCCCTTGCCCAGCACAAGGCTGTGCCTTCTCTTGCAGTGACAGGTGAGATCCGCAGCACCCGACAGCTGGAGGCAGCCCAAGCACGTCTCCTTGTCCAGGCTTACAACGTGTTGCACCCCGATGACCACGCCACCACCACAGTAAACATCACTGTGCAGGGGACAGACCAGCAGGGACCAAGCTGTGTCCCAGCCATCTTCGTGTACGGTTCAGGAGGTCGTGGGGCACAGGGGGCTTTCTGCCATGCCCAGGACATGTGAGACAGGAACCGAGATGCTGGCTGCTCTCCAACAGGTCCCAGGTGCCTGAGACGGCGTCCCCTGGCAGCACCCTGGTGACACTGAGGTGCAGTGACTCCAGTGGAACCGAGAGGCATCTGCACTATGCTCTTGAGGGACCTCCTGTCTCCCGGTCCAGCTTCTACATGGAGGGGCCACGGCTGCAGGTGAGGAGTACCCAGGCAGAGGGCAACCCCAGACTTGGGGAAGCCCAACAGGCCAGTGGGCATGCTCTGATGTACCATTATACCTGGTCCTAGACCAGGGCTCTTGGCTCACCAGACTCTTCACGCTCCCCTCTTCCTTGCTTCCCTGTGCCCCCATGGGATTGTAACCTTGCAGCATTGTGGGTCACCCTGGCATTGTGGGTCACTCCAGCTTTGCAGGGCACCCTGGCTTTACAGGGCACCTCAACTCCATCTGTCTCTCTGTGCCTTGGCTTGGTAGGTCAACACCACTCTGGACTATGACTCAGAGGCTGTGGCTTCGGTGGACTTTCAGTTAACTGCCACCATTGTGGTGACAGCAGGATGGCAGTCCCCACAGAGCAGTGAGTCTGCAGTGGGTGCCCTGTGGGAGTGCAAGGAAGGAGGTCACAAGGGAATTGGGAAAAGCTACTTCCTAAACCCAAACCAGCAGGTCACAGAGGAAGTGCTCCTCTCCTGCTGCCCTAGAGATGCCTACCCCACTGGTGGTGTCACTGCCCTTGTCCCCAAGCATGCCCATTTTGGTGCAGGCAATGGGGTGGTACCAGTGTGACTGAGCTGTTGTGTGCCACACAGCCCGTGTGCCCGTGTTCCTGACAGTGACACCTGTCAATGAATTCACACCAGTGTGCCCCACTGGTACCACCTTCACCGTGCTGGAGACAGCAGCTTCTGGAAGCATTGTGGGGTATGTGACTGGCACAGATCGCGACTACCCACCAAACAGCCTGGTGTACAGACTAGAGGGAGGCCCTGGCCCTGCACAGCCCTTTTCCATCGACACTCAGACTGGTGAATGTCTGACCCCTTCCCTAGCCATTGCCAAACCCTGTGGCATCTGTGGGTGCCCAGCAGCTCACACTGCCCCGCAGGTGAGATCCGTGTGGTGGGGCCCCTAGACTCCAAGCGGCACAAGAGCTACAGGCTGAGTGTGCGGCTGACAGACACTCACAATGATGTGGACCCAGCAAAGCGGCGGAGCTGCCTGTGCGAGGTGACCGTGCACCTGCAGGTGCGAGTGCAAGCGTGACGGGTGAACTGCGGAGGGTGCAGGCACCACGAATGCCATACCGCCTGCCTCTGCTCCTGACAGGCTGTGCCGGACCAGGCGCCCGTCTGCACCCCCGAAGTGCAGGAGCTCTGGATCATGGCTGGGCCAGGCAAACGCCAGCCTGTCACCCACCTGGTGTGCCAGGGCAATCCCAGCGATGCTACACTGACATATGCCATTGCGGGAGGTGAGGAGCAGGCAAGCCACAGCACAACCCAGTCCCACACTGCAGCATGACGCTGAGCAGACCCTCTTGTTCAGGCAACAAGGATGGGCGCTTTCAGCTGGAGGGGAACAGCATCGTCTATCTCCCCAATGACCTATCTGAGCCCTGCACCTATGTGCTGCTAGTGAAGGTGTGGAGAAGCCCTAGTGGCCCCCACTGCAGCACTGTGGTAGCACTGGTGGTGCATGTCACCCCTTGGAGCACCCCAGCGCCACCCAGCACCACCACCTGGCACATGGTAAGCACCTGTTGGCCAGGGAGTGCTCCCAGGTCCATCAGGATCCATGGTCCTTGCATACCCACTCACCCTACTGACTCCACAGATGCTGCAGAAGGAGCCACTGGTCATCATGCGTACAGTGGCAGTGTGGCACCCACCAGCCTGGTTTGTGGCTGTGCTGACAGTCTCTAGTGCCCTGCTGCTGGTCACCTCGGGCTGCATGGTCCAGAGACTGCTGTGCAGGTGAGCCCTGTCCTTGCAGCACAGGCTGGAACAGTGAAGAAGAACAGGGGCTCATGGATGCCTTCTCTTCCTGCAGAAACCAAGACCCTGTCAAGTTACTTCTAGACAAGAGGTAGGTGATGTGCAGACAGGGTGGTCATATTGGCAGCAAAGTGCAGTCGTGTACAGGATCCTGCAGCTGGGGAGATGCAGTGTGTGTGGGGTGTTTAATATACTCCACATTTAGCTATGGTCTGTGAATCTGTGCCACGGAGCCATCTCTGCCCCAGGGTGAGGGTGCAGCACTGCTGGAAGTCATGGGTGCAGCAGATGACCAGGCTGGAGGACAGATTCTGTAGTGGGTTGAGTGGGATTGATCAGCATCAGCTCCACTGCCAGCTGCAGTGCTGAGTCCCAGCACCATGTCTGGGGCTGCTGTGGCTTGCCAGGGTAGCCTCAATTTGACAGAGAAAGCTTCCCAGGAAGAGGTGAGCAGGCTACACACCCTTCTGGGAGGATGAATGAGGAGTGATAGATGGTGAAGAGGAGAGCCTGAGGAAGCACTGGAGCCAGCCCAGCCTGTGTTGGGCATCTGCATGGTGAGGAAAAGGTATGCAAGCTCATGGGCAGGATGGCAGCCACTTCCAGTGGCATAACTACCTCTGAGTGATGCACATCTGGATCTTACGTTCATTGGTGATGTTGAGGACACCATGCTTGGCGGAACTAATGTTCTAGTGACCATGAAAGGGGAAAAGCTCAGCCCCTGCAGGTGGCCCTGGCAGCACAGGCTCTCTGGGATTGCATTTGCCTCAGCACAGCACCCTCCAAGCACAAGAACAGTGTGAACCAGCATGTGAGGAAAGCAGAGGATGTGGTGGCAGACGGCTTGACTCTTTCAGTTATTGCTGAAAGGTGGTAGTGCCTGGGGGAGCTGGGCCCTTGGTGCATTCTCCTTCAGTGCCCAAGGGACACAAGGGCTGGGTAAGGGGATCATCAGGTAGGTGGATATGATGGGCTCAATAGAGTGCAGCTGGCAGTGCAAAGGCTGGTTGGCAGCCCACTCCTGATTGCATTCCTTGGGATTGAGGCCAGGGACCCATTACTGACATTGCATCCTCACCCCTCTTCCCTCAGCAGCTCCTGGGATGCAGAGGAGCAGAGAGGAGATGAAGAGAAGCATGGCAGCCCCCATGCCAGCAGCCCAGTAAGTGTGTGCCATGACAGTGAGGCTGGGTGCCTCACGAAGGGTGCGGGAGTGAGCCCTGGGGCCTCAGCACTCTCTCTCATCTCCTCTGCATAGGGGCAGTTTGACGGTCGTGCCCAAGACCCAGGTGAGTGCCCTGTCCCCCAGATCTGCCAGACTTGAGCTGTCAGGGTCTGGAGGACACAGCTACCAGGTAGCCATGCCTGGGCAGTGCCCATAGGGGAAAAGCTGAATGCTGTCTCTCATCTCAGGCACTGGCAGGTACTATCTCTTCAACAGCAAGACTGGGGCACGGTGCTGGATCTGAGTAGCCTGACTCAGTGAAGGGCTCCATAGGACCCACAGCTCCCTGCAGATCATGCCTGCATCATGCACTGGGAAATAATCCAGTATACCCCTCTGGCCTGAAAGGAGAAGGAAATCCTTTTTCTGTGTCCAAACCTGCTGCTCATGTTGGGGTGGAAACAACCCTTGAGCCATCCCAGGCAGCACAGACTCAATAAATGGTGGTGGAGGTTGCACTCATTGCTGTGATTGCCATGGTCAAACAGTCCAGCTGCTGGTTGTCCTGCTGTGGTGGTCATTAGCACCGTCCCCAGTCATGGATGTAGGATGGCACAATCCAGGACCAGGATGGTAGTTATGGCAGCACCAGCCCTGTGCTGGGGTTGACACTGTGGAATATGTGCGAAGGGCTTTGCTAGGGTCACAACAAGGTCTCTGTACCTCCAGGTTTGGCCCATCTGGAGTAGTTCTCTGAAGAGGCATGATTTGGGGCACAAAAGCTGCATCACAGGTAGTTTTGAGAAACATTTGCCCTGTGTCCCATGTCCTCTTCAAGGCCTCCCTTGCTTAAGCTTTCCCAGCTGTGGGTTGGTTTAGCAGCTGGTCTGTGGTACTGGTCAACAGAGGTGCTGGGTTTCTTAATTAGGGGAAAACCAAATTGCCAGTGGTGCAGGTAAACTGCAGGAATTAGCAGGGCCTGTCAAACAGGCAGGAGGGCTTTGAAGGAGTCATTTGGTGCCCAGAGGTGGGAAACTGGTTATTTGAATTTCAAAGGATGTTTCTCTAGCAGCTTCCAGCGAAATGAAGGGCTGGTGGGTGAGAGGGAAGGCACTAATTTGGGAGTTGGTGGCTAGAAGGGAGGAAAAGGAGGACAGGAGCCAGATGTGAAATTTTGTAGTGAAGGGGTCACTTGTGTGACCCTGTGTGATGGTTTGGGAGTTCCCTGCCCCCCCCACTTTGTAAAAGCACCCAAACTAGACTTATCCGGCTGGAAGGAATGAAGCTATATTTACAGCTTAGCACAATATACAGACAGATATATACAGGAATATTTACAGAAATATACAAGTTAAAGGTAATACAGAAACACAACACCCCTCCCAGAAATCAGAGACCCCAGGAGGGGCTCCCAACCACCCTTCCACCTTCTCCTCACCCCTATACCTTACCCCAGGGTTTGGCTTATGCGCAAGGTGAGTTTGGAGGATCGGCCAGGGGTTTAGAAGTAGAGTGGTTAGTTATTCAGCAGAGAGGAGAGGACTCACGGTCTCCCAGAGAAAGACCCAGAGACTGCCTTATCTATGTTTGTCTTCTTAAACATCTCAGCAAGCCTATGAATGAAGTAGACATCACCATTGTTTATTTTTCACAGCCTATAACATAATTTTCTCCATTAAAAGATTCCAATTAGGCTCAAACCAGCACACCCTGCCAGGGGGGCCCTGAGCCCACAGGAACTGTGACTATTTAGGACTTAAACCTTTTACTCTACCGAATCGGCGCGTGACTACGTTCTGCTCGCCCCTCAGCGGCGGGTGGGAGCTGCCTGACGCCAGACTGCGGCGGCGGGAAGCCAGCGCTAGCCTGGTTAACCCCGCAGAACGCGCCACTGGGGAGGCCACAGTCGCCCAAGGCCCCAGGGAAGGCGGACGCACGGGACTGAGGAGCCAGGCTCCTCTCCAAGCGCCGTATCTGACCTCCGGGAGGAAACTAAACGACAGTCCCACGGAGCCACACCCCATCCGTCTGCGCGCTCCCGCCGCACACCATCCCGGCCGAGCAGGACCCGCCGCCCGTGACTATTGGCTGAGCGTCCTTTCAGGAATAGCCAATGAAGCGCCGCAGGGCGCGGCGAGGTGGGGTCAGGGTGGGCGTCACGTGTGCCTAACGTGCGCGGCCGTCCGGAGGCAGTCTGCGCACGGAAAGGGGGAGGAAGGCTCTGCACTTGAGTGATTGAGATTTTTACCTATCAGCGTCTGTAAAGTGCCCTAGGTGGGCTGGGCTCGGGTCTGGATTGCGGCAGGAGATGGTTGGGCGGGCCTTGGACGGCGCGGTTGCTATGACGGCCAGCAGCAGGGCCCCGCCCCCGCGGCCACCGCCATCTTGTTGTTGATTCGAACGGCTGGGAGCGGGCGGAGTGGAGCGGTGGTGCTGGGGGCTCGGTGTCGCCAGCCCCTGGCTGGGCAGGCAAGGCCGGCCCGGTGAGCCACAGTGCACGAGGGTCCGGGACAGGCTGAGGAGCGGGAATAACTGAGGCAGGCTCCGTGCCGTGAGGGGAGGAGGGAGTGAGACAGGAAGGCAGGCAGGAGGGAGCGGTGCCGAGCGGTGCCGTGAGGGGAGAACCGGGCGCGGCTCCGTGGTGGGGAGTGGGAGGAGGGAGAGGTTGGTGCGGCCAGATTGAGATGGAGGGAGAGCTTATCGTGGCCGTGCAGACAGGGGACGGGACACAAGCGCAGCCCTGTGCGGAGTCGGGGGTCCCAGTACCCTGCCGCGGCAGGGAAGCCAGGCACAGTCCCTTAAGGAGGGGAAGGGGGGACCGGCCTCGCGTTAACGGGATGTGCTGGGGGTGAGACCAATGTGTCTCCCCTTACGAGGCCCGTACGGACCACAGCTGGGGTGGGAGGGCCGTCCGCCAGCGTTCGGAGAGCTGTAAGACCTGTGTTCGCTGAGGGCTGAACAGTGGGCAGCACGGTGCCAGGACAGGACCGTGCCGCCTCTACCCGTGCCCTGCCCAGCAAGCAGGTCTAGCGTCCTCTCCCTTTGTGCCCTTCCCTTCTACAGACGCTCTTCTCAGGAAGGAACTCGGCAAACCACGGTGGTAACATGAAACCAAGATGGTGAGGAAGCTGGTGGGCTTGGGGGCCCTTCCTACATCCCAACGTGCTCCCAGCCCCGCAGTGGAGAGGTGCGGGCAGGCTCCGGTAAGGCTGGTTGCCCCTCTGCTTACCAGGGGGTGCCTGGCGCTTCGCGGTGGACGATGTGCTCATGGATCTGCAGACCTGGATCATAACCAACCACCTTCCCTGCGGTTTTCCAAGTAGAACTTGGATTAGGAGAGGTGGTACTGACTGCTGTTCAGTTTTCAATTATTATTAATGTAAATGGGTGGCAGACTTGTGTTCCCTCCATGTTAAAACTCTGAATCAGCAAGGCCCCATTTTTCTTTCCAGCAATTTGCTTTAGTATGTGCAACCTTTCACACTTCAGCCTGTCTTGCCGTGTTTCTGCTCCATCTGCTTTTCCTCCCTTGAGGTTCACCTGGCTTAACTTGGTATTCAGAGCAAATTCCAGGATTGGTCATTGCTTACAAAGCATTGAAAGGTACCAGAACAGTGTGGCCACTGTTTCTGTTCATTCCTAGTATTTCTATAGTCAATAAGCCTAATCGTGTAAACTTTCTTGGGAGCTTGTCTCTGGGTATAATAGGCCGTAATATCTTGTGCAAGTCTCTTTGCATTGAGCTATCATCTGCAGCTGACTTATGTGCGTATGATCAGGTTTTCAATGGAAGAAGAGACTGTCTCTGTTAGATGTATCACTGAACTACAACTTCAGTTTCCTTTCTACAGAAATTCTGTCAGAAGCTTGCAAGCTTTTTTCTTTTTTTAGAATTAGGCATGTTGGTTATTGGATGTCACTGTAACCCTGAATAGGCCTATTAGGGATGTTCTAATCCTGCATAATGTTCCTTGTTCTTGAGAATGAGGAATTTTTTTTCTTTGTGGCTGGGCGCTTTGTTCTGGAGCTGGATGGAAAGTGGTACGTTGTGAATAGATTGTGAACTCTCTATGCGATAAGATAACATTGGGTTAGTGTTTTGACTGTGTAAAACTTGTGCCTTGTTGATGTTTTAAATTGTTCTAGTGATAATTTTTATTCCTATAACCTTAGTGAGTGTTTCATACCCTCCCCAGCTTTTTCAACTGTTTCCAGGTGCATGGATGAATGACCTATGCCATCCTGGTTAGAGCCTGTTAGGTGGATTTGAAGGGTCCTTTTCATGGCATTTCTTTTGTTTCCTGTCTAATGAGAACTTCTGGAAGAGCAGGGGAAGTGATCCTTGGCCACTTGAGGGGGAAGTCCCTGATGACCACAGGGGTAGAAAGAGTAAGATGTGCTGATAAAGGCTTTGGAGCAGTGTGTGTGACTGGGATAGTTTCTGCTGTGCTTATCCAGTAGGCACCTTGTGGCAATTTTGTGTTTTTCTTAGGGCAAGTGAGCACAGTCCGCTGTTGAAGATGAGAAAAGGGACAGTTTCTAGGATCTATTTCCAGTCACAAGGAGTTTTGGTTATGCCCCCTTTTGTAGGTACTTCCACAGTCACTTCAGCTCATGTAAGTATATGACAATGCATGGAAGGTTCTTGCCTTGTCACTGGTGCTAGCTGAGGTGCTTGTGCAGGTGGGAATCAGAGTTTTCTGACACAGGAGCCAAGGAAACTGAAGACAAACTGACTTGTTTGTTTGTTTCCTCCCCACATTTGTGGATTATTAAACGATTTTGCTGATGGGAAGGTGGGGCTATTGATGGAATGGAGTGTTGTTCTTGTTCAGGGTAAGCTGCACCTTGACTGTGAAACTGCGTCAATGTAGTCTTCTGTATTGAGCTGTACCAAACCAGACTTTCAAAATACAGTGATATATTTAAAAATTAAATGAAACAGTAGCATTGATGCTTCTTTCCTACTACTTTTATGAATAATATTGTGTGCTTCATGAGGATGACAGTACTGGCCATGTCCTTATAAAAATGTTATAGAAAGTAAAATTAGATGTGCTTTGGGATCCCTTATTGTGGCAGGCTGTGTAAGTCAACTGACTTACAGTCAGTTATTCTGTGCTGCGTTGCATGCAGTGACAAGCCAACGTTAGAATACCCAGTACTAGGAGGTCAGAAAATGCCCAGGCCAAAGTAGTACCTGCCCCCTTATCAGCTAATTAGTCTTCTGAATGAACATTATGATTTCTTCTTAACCATGCACTTGCATACTACATCTGATCTACCTGGTTTGTTTCTTCTGTCCTTCTCTTCCCCACATACGGAGCTTACTCATTTTGAGTAAAATTACCGAACTCTGAGAATGTGACCTCGTTGAGCTTGGCTGGTGCAAGATGACAAGCCCTGTACAATCTTGGAGCTGCTTGTTGACCATCTGCTTGCAGAACATAACCTGGGGTAGGAGGTGACCCTGTGTTGTGGGTTCCATTGGAATAAGAAACATAGGTGCTAAGTCTCAAGTTGAACATTTGCCACCTTCACTCTAGATCAGGTGTGTTTCTCCTATCCATGGTTGAAAGGCAGATATTAAAGTGGTAGAAAATTGGAGAGAAACCTTGCCTGGGCCATTACTCAGATCTTGCATTGTAACCCAAACACCTGGTGCCATTGGATTCGCCCAGTCTTCCATCAAGAATTAGCTTGTAAGCTGTTTAAGATGTGTGTCACAGTTCAGTGTTGATGCTGAGATTTATAGTCTCAGGACTTAGTACTGAGGGAAAACTGCAGCCTGAGTTGTTTACTCTTACATCAGTCCTAGTGCTGGGCAGGATTAGATTTGAACTTGGCTTGCAGACTTTGTGTGAAGCAGCTCAGAAGAACTGTGACTCTGCTCTTGTTTGTTTATATAATGTGACTCTCCTAGGAACAACTACTTTTATTTCTGACTTCTTAGTCTTTGAGAAGGAATGTATCAAAACCAAGCCTAGTAAATGCAAGGGGTCCCTAGTGAGCACTCAGTTGGGTGAGCTAGAGAAGAGGAATGAAGGAAAACACAGAAACCTCTGCGAGCATCATGTTGAATGTTTGTTTGTATTACCTGCTGTGAACCAAAGGAGCCCTTCAGACGTATGGAGGAGCAGCTATCAGTCTCCTCCTTTTAACCTCCTGATGTAACAGGAATGGAGAGCAGGATACTGGCAAGTGTTTAATCTCTGGTTTGTTGCTGCCGTTGTACAGGTTGCAGGGGGAGGAACAGGAAGTGTTTGTGCGCGGCTGCTTATTTTCTGTTTTGCAGCCATCGCCTGTGCACATTGTCTGTGCTTTTCTGATGTGGCAGCAGCTGTTATTTTTGGCTTTCCCAGTGTGCCCTTCAGGTACAAGTACTTTCTAATAGATGCCCTTCTCTTAATTGGCATGTTGGGGTGCCCTATTTCCTATGTGGTCCCCTCCGGTGCAAGCTGCAGATACGGCAAGGTGCATGTTATTCGCCTTTGCTTATTTCTGTATGTATGTTGAGTGGCCTGAACTGTGTACAAAAGGCAAACTTCTCAAAACTCTTATGTTGCACAACCTCCATCAGTATTTGGTTCAGTTTCATTCACAACAAGTGACTTTACCCCCTCCTCTGGGAGTAGAGGTGCTTCTCCGTATGTGTAATGCTGTGCACAGTAGTGCACATGAAGGCTTTTGTTTCTGGTCAAAAATAACCTGGGTGTAGCAACCATAATTGTATTAGTAGATCCTCTGCGTCAACCCAGTCTGATAAAAGCAGTAAAAAAGGTTATGAGATGTAATGTGCCTATCCCAGTAGGATGTTACTACATGTGGTTGAGAGATAAGCTGTTTGATTTAGCTTTTGTAGTTAGAAAGGTTATCTCCTCCACCAGTTGTCCTGCTGCTTTGCCAAACACTACCTCTCTTGTATTTGGGCCTGCAGCAGTGCCTGTTCAGGTGCTGCAGCCTAACGTACTGTGCTTCAACCTTTCATCATTAATACCCATCAGTGTCTTGTCGACCAGGTCATAGAAAGAGCAAAGTTGTTTTGTTCTACCCACTGTTTGGCAATCTTCATCTGGGGAATGGAGGATGCAGCTGGGCATGCTAGTCCACTCAGCCCCAGTGGTACATTTGGTAAATAGCATCTCTCAGAACCCAGAGGATGAATTTGCATCCTGAGAGGAGATCCCCATGAATTCTGGTCCCAGACTCTAGCAAAAACATGCTCTTAAACATGCTAAATTAATGAATAAATAAAGGTCTCAATAAAAGCTACTTTAGAACTTGCTAACTAGTTTCCATGCAACATCTTACAGGCAGACTTGCTTCGGGCATCCTTCTCCCTCTTGATTGTGAGAAGTTGGCTCCATATTCCGGTGACTGCTTGACAGAGCTTGGGTGACATCTCTGAGGTAACTTTTTCCTGTTTTGCCCAGAATAACTATGCAGCCACCTGAAATACCACACAAAGAGAAATAAGCTGCTTGCTTTTTACCTCTTACTTTGTAACTTTGGTCTTTGAGTATTTGTAGATATGGTTTGTGAGAAATACACTTTCATCTTTGGAGGATATAGTAGAGGAATGCCCAGGTAAGTGCACTGGAATGTACTAGAACTAGAGTGAAAAGCTGACTCCTGTTATATATTTGTTAACTTTTAACCAAATCGGTGTCAGTTCATGGTAATAAGAGCTAAGCTTCCAAGATTCGGAGGCTAGCTTGTGCTCTAGCAATTCTGGCCATTTACATGGCTGATTTTTGATGATTTCAGAACTCAGTCATTGACTGTGGTGTGTGTTTGGTGTTTTTGTTTGTTTGTTTTGTTTTTCTATTTTGAGATTAGTTTGCTAAAATACAGATTTGATAGTCCTCCAGGCTGAAACCGATTACCTCGTGCTGTTCTAAATGAAGAAAGTAGAATACCTTTTTTCCCATGTATCAGTGAAGATATGACTCAGTAGCAGCACCCATGGTGTAATCATTTATTTGTCAGCAGACTCAAATTACTTTGTTTTCTTGAGAGAAAACTTGTCTTGAGATAGTGACTGTGTTCCACAGATTGCTTATCTGTTGGGGAGGCCTCTGACCTGTGCATCTGGTGGTCTTTGCTAGTTTCAGATGCAACAGGTAATGACCAAAGATGCTGAGTCCCTGCCTTAGGTAGGGAGAGAAGAATATGGTGCCTGCTCTGCAAGGGATGCTCCTCTTTGTCACAGCTGACTTAAGTGCTGATCTAAAGGGGAACTGTTACATAGCTAATATATTCTTCTCTGACTTTTTCCACCCCGCCCCGGAGTTCTATGCTCAGCTGCATTTCCCTTGCTTTTAAAATTGCTGTAGTGGGTCTGTGCAAGATATTGTGTAGTCTTTAATTTGACTTGGCATTGTCCACTGTTAGGTATCAAAGTATGGTTCCAAAAGTGAGTTTAGGAATCTTAGGCACAAGAAGATAGGGCTGGCTGTTTGTTCTGTGTCCTTTGACAGTACTGTCTAAGCAGCTTAAGCACGTGTGGGGAGGCAGTCATGATCTCATTACAGCTAACTATAGGCGATAAGCAGCTTCAAGCACCAAAATCAGTGCACCAGTGAATGCAGATGTCAGTGAGTTATTTAAAGCAGGAAGGATTTGGGAAAGAAGCCTAGGAGGCTGCATAGCCCTGTGTCTTAGTCAGTGGCTGGATCAAACCAAAGAGGAACTTCAGCTTGAACTATTGCAGAGGATGATGTATGATTGCACTCTTGTGTTGATTTGAGAGCTATTGTGGATTGTAAATAAAACTGTTGAAGTCCTGGAGCTTTGGAAGACCTTTGTAACACTTCCTACCTAGAGTAAGATGTATTTTACCTTTCCAAGCTGTATGTAAAGCTGTATGGCATCTCTGAGGGAGATATGTCTGTTATATTCATAAGCGTGGATGCTCTCTTCTCTCACATGCAGGGGAAAAAAAAGAAAGAAAAGACAACTTCGTTTTCTTTTGAGTTTGTCCCAAAAAGAGCAGTCTGAAACTCAGCTTTTGTTAAAGCACTGCATATGCAGAGGTTTTTTTTAGCCAGTTTCTTAAACAAGTGCCCTCACCCCCACAATAAATTCTGTATCAGGTTAATCTTTAATACACAGATTTGGCCTGGATTAAATCTGACCATATACTAAATTATTTTGGGTACCTTTACTTCTGCAAATACTGGAATGGTTTATTTCCCATTTGGACCAAATATTTGAGTGATTTAAAAAAAAAAAAATCTTATACTGTGCAAGTGGCATTTACTCTAGCTAGGTACAAATCTTCTTTGTGTAATCAAGGTCTTAAATATTTTGCAGTTCTAACCACAAGTGTTGACCTGAATATGCTTATTAAAATTTGAAGGTAAGCTCAGTCTGAACCAGTAAGTGTTACCAGGCATGTTTTATATGTATTTTATTTTTGCAGGACTGAGAAAAAAATCTCTAACTTCATTAGTCAGACTAAGTACTGTTATTGTGCACCATGGAGAATCTGAATAGTTTTCACTCTTTTTCAGGTGCTGTGCACGCTGATTTATTCTAATTTTGCTGTAGTAGCAGCACTCCAGGTTTCTGTTTTTCCTCTTTAATTATTCTTAGCTTTAGTTAAGAAAGATCACATATATTTCTGTTTCTGTTCTGTTCATTAGTCATGGAGCATCCTTAGGATTGATGTTCTCGTGTGTATTTCAGCAGCTGAGAAGACATTGAACCTATTGACAACTTGGTTTGCCTAGTGTGGTGGGCTGAGAAATTACCCCCCCAAATTACCTAGGAACAAAACCCAATTCTCATAAAAATCAGTTCTGGTTTGTAAATACAGATTGACTTGAATATTCTGGGAGTAGGTATAAATGTTGTCTCATTCACCAGCCAAAAGTAAACCAAGCTCTTTATCTACTATTTTAAAATATCTTCCTAAAGCCTAGCAACTAAAGGTTACAAGTTAGATTGTGGGGTGTTTCTGTCAAGGTCAGTGCCTTGTGTTGGTGAGCTTGGCAGGTTGGCTCTTTGGTGAGTGGAGGGCAGTTTCTACTACTTCACATTTGCTGTCACTTGCAGTTTTGCTATGATGTCCAGAGAAGAGAACTGCATGTTATTTTTCTACGTGTAGGGTTTCTTAGTCTGTGTCTTTCAGTCTTGGAGGCTACACTTCTGGCATCTGTTATTGTGCTGTATTGATCTGGAGAGGAAAACGAAAGAATACATTTTCTTTCCTCAACACTGTATGGTCCGTGATGCATTGTAATCCAGGTGTCTGTAAGAATGCATCTGATTTAGCAGACCTGCGTTTTGTAGAAGCTGCAACACAGTCTTCCAGTATCTTTAGAGTAATTTAAGGTGTGACAAATCAAGGTGGCATTTATACATTTGAGACAGACCTGCAGTTAAAGGCAAACTTGTCACAGTCTGTCTTCTCTTCCAAAGGAATGTGTACTGTGCTTTTTTAGCATGGGGAAAATGAGTTTATTTGTATGTCTACATATATATATAGGCATGCAGGTGCTGCACTTAAAAATAAATGATAGTTTGACAATGGATGAAGCTTAAAAAATTTTCTCTTTGCTTTTACTTTCCAACTCTGTTACTTAGTCATTGGCTTCAGTTGTTGTAAGTGGCACTCTAGGAAGCTTGTTGGTAGGAGCTTTGAGCTCTACTTCAGCAGCTTAACATTTAGATAAGATACTGGAGATTTGTGACCTGTAGTGTGTTTACAAGAACTTGTTAGCAATGTCTGAAATTAATAGGAAGTTAAATATAGGATTTGTTCTTTGTGTCCTTCGAAAGGGATGAGTTTCTTGTTCAAAACCTTCAAAACAAAACTGGCTGGTATGGTAGAATTCAAAGAGGCCTACTGCCCAGTATTAGCGTATGAGGAGAGTAATAATAAGATTTTGAGTATTAAAGGTACCTTTCCTTTAGAAGGAGATTGAGAAATACAGTAAGGTGAAGTTCTGTTTTCAAGGACTGCTGCTTTGGCATATTTGAGCTTCCTTCTCCTTGAGTATGTCTTACTGCAGAACCAAAGTTACATTAGATCCTTTGGAAGTGTGAGATCTGCTAGAAGACTACTGCAAAGGATGGCAGTGCTGGCTCCTGGTCTGGTAAAATGATCTTGCAGACACCTTTAAGTGCCTAGTTTTGTTTTCTGCCCTTTAGAATGCATAGCACCTTGCCAAGCTCAAGGCTGTGACTAGCCATCCAATTCATGTTAGTGCTTGAGAAAATCACCTCAGGTTCAGATTGCCTTTCATTTTCACTCAAGTGGCTGGAGGTGTCTCAGTTCTGTCTCCTTTACCTTCCAGGGCACAGTGCAAGCTGCAAAACAACCCCTGAGACATTTTAACAGCTTTAAGATTCTCAGTGTGAGTGATTGAGAGTCTTGCAGGTTATGCTGATCCCCAGAAGAATACTAGGATAACAAAAACCCAGATCAAAATGCCTTCCATGACCCTGAATTGTCCTGCATGTTTTCCCATGTTGGATTTTTTTAATGTGAAGAGAGACACGAGACTATTCCTGTATGAAATTCTCTTTGGAGTTGTAGCCAGTTTCAAATGAAATCTGCTACCTTAGCTTTAAGGGCCATCAAATACTCTTAAGTTTTGCTTGAATCTTTTTGTTAACTTTAGTGTACCATCTCTGCCTGAAACAGGTTTGTTACGACAGAAACTTTATTTCCTATTCAAAACCTCAAACCCAAAATGTTGCACTTCATCCTTGTATTTCCATGGCATTGTTTACTTCCTTGCAGCACCTGCATTGAGTTTTTTTTTCTAACATGGAGCTCAGATTTTTCTCTTTCCTTTTTTTTTTTTTTTTTTTTTTTTTCTTTTTTATNTCTTTCTTTTTTTTTTTTTTTTTTTTTTCCCCTGTGCTTGTTTCTTTTTTTAGTGCCTTGACCGTAGAAGAGAACGTACAGTATATGAGGACATACTTTTGTTTGGTGCTTTCTCTTGGAAAAAAATCACAACAAAGTGTCAAGTTGGGAAGTCATAGCTCTTATTTTCTTGCCTGTGACCCTTAAGGGTCGTCTGCATGGGAAAATTAAACTGATATCAAGTAGAGAGCATGGATTTGCAACATGATTAAGTGACTTTAACTCCTAATGGGTGTGCTTATAAGGTTGTTTCGGCTACAAATGCTTAGGACAGCTGCATTAATCAGCACATTCATTCTTGCCCCGTGCGACTTTGCCAGTGGAATCCCTTAATGTAGAAATAGTTATGGTGGTAAACCCACACTTTTAAAGTGCAACTCGTTTTTCTGAGGGTATTGAGGAGGTAGATGATGATGCAAGTTCTTTGTTGTCATTCCAACTAGAACATGAGCTGTCAGTGCTTTTCCCAAGGAAAGAAGGATTTGGTAGAGAAGTAGGGCCCCAAAATAAATCTTTTCCAACTGAACTGATTTTTTTCATGAGCAGTTTAAAATTGGAAGGGTTTGCAACAGGAGAGATGATCATCCTCTATCAACTGTTATAATAAAAGGTTTTATCTATCCCAAACAAACTTTGCTATAATGATTCTGGAATCATTCCATTCTGGAATCAGTGTCCACTTGGTATCGCAGGGCAACCTACAGTTCCCTTTTCTCATGCAATAACTTAAGAATGTGTTGAGCATTGATACAGTCTGGAGTGCTGTATGTCTGCCTTGGTTTTCTTTACTTCCTTGACCTTTTTCAGATGCTTTAGAAAGCCCCAAAATTTTCTTAATATCCGCATCCTGGAGCTATGTTAGGAGAAGAAACCACTTGGTTAACAGCTGCTCCTTGTGCTTTTGGCACAAGGATTTGTTTACCAGGGTGAAGTGAATGTTTGGATAATCTTGCTTTCATACTCTTAAGTCTTTCTGTGGAACTGATGTACTCTTGGGTTGCCCTTTTCTGTTTCTGCCATTTGTGCAGAACAGTTGGTAAAGGGTTTGATTCTTCAGCCAAAAAGCACCACATTCACTTGAAAGAGCTGTCCTAATTTGAGTCTGTGCTAACAAACTCAATTCAGTTGTCGATGGACTAGGACACAAATTCTTAAAGTCTTGAGAATTTAATTGTCATGTAAGACTAAGCTGAAATGGAATGCAGAGAGATCATGGAAAATAAAATGATGGTCAAACTGCTGTCTTTTCAACACAGTGTACAAATAGTTTATTTGACTGTCCTACTGTTCCTTTCTGAAATGCTGAGGAGCACCAGAACTGAATGCTTTGGCCAGGATGATTGATTGAAACATTCAGTGGAAGCACCAGAACTGGTAGCTTGTTCCTAGTTCTTTTCTGTTTGGATGACCTCAGATGATTTTATATAGAATCTCTAAACCAAATCAACTGAACACTTTACTGAGCTGTTATACTTCAGCACAGAGATATAAAAATTGCTGTGTTTCTCCTGGCTTTAAGTGCTTTAGCTCTTCTGACAAAAGCTGAACTGTTGGGTTAAACTGCATGATGCCATTTGGGGCGTGCCAGGTGTAAATGTTCTCAGCTTCCCCATGCAGCTGAAGGAGAAAGTTCAGCTTTATCTTCACGGTAAAACAGAGAAAAAAGAATATGTTAACTCATATCTCCCTTCATTCACTCTTGAGTTGATTTCTGGTTGCTGAAATGGCCTGGTATATATATCTGCCTGCCTATGTGAAATGAGGTCCTCTTGGGTAGTGCAATTGCAGATGTGAGGCTGTGAAGCTTTCACTTACTGCCTTTCTTTGTGTGGAGGGGTAGGTAGAGCTTAATGTAGATAGTGTTTAAGTGTTAATGTTTGTTCAGAGTGTGATGGTTTGGGAGTTACCCGCCTTCCCCCACTTTGTAAAATCACCCAGATTACACTCAGCCGGCTGGAAGGTAAGGACTGAAGCTCTATTTACAGCTCAGCACAATGTACAAGCAGATACATGCACTATAGACAGGAATACTTATAGAAATATACAAGTTAAAGGTAATACAGAAACACAACACCCCTCCCAGAAATCAGAGACCCCAGGAGAGGCTTCCAACCACCCTTCCACCTTCTCCCCACCTCTATACCTTACCCCAAGGTTTGGCTTACGCCCAAGTTGAGTTTGGAGGATTGACCAGGGGGGTTAGAAGAAAAGCGGTTAGTGAGGTAACTCGGCAGAGAGGAGGAGGCCAGAAGCTAGACAGCCTGAGTGTCTGTGCCTGACAGACTGTGTTATCTTATGTTTTGAGTTCATATTCTTAGCCATCTCAGCAAGCCTACGAGTGAAGCAGACATCACCATTGTTTTCCTTTCTCAGCCTATAATATAATTTCCTCCATTAAAATATTCCAGTTAGCCTCAAACCAGCACACAGAGCTACTCTTTGTGTGTCACCTGGAGTTTCAGCAGAAGTTTGGGTCAGGATGCTGCTCTGATGTGGTCTAGTGGTGAAAGAGGCAGAGGTAAAGCCTGAGCCATGGCCAGCATGATCTGTTTCTGGCCATAGGAGGGGAGATGGACATAGTACTGATACTTGCTTGTTTAGATCTTAAACTTGTTCTCTTTCTACCAGCACAAGTTGTACTGAATGGACACTGCTATAGATCTCTTCAAGACAGAACTGCTGTAGTCCTCAGTTCCTTTGAGAGGGCAAATTTCTTGGAATCCCTTTATCTGGCACTATTCGTTACCATATAATTAATTCTCAGACAGCTCAGAAAAAGGGCAATGTATAGATCTGAGGAGATGGATCAGAGTGGTGTCACAGCTCACAGCATATCATAGAAATTGTAAAGCTGCTTTACAGTGAGCTTTAAGTGAACCAAATTAAATGCTGGTTTTAAAGGCAGTAAGGGTGACAGCTTTCTTGTGATGCTTTTTTGTGCCAAGTTTGTTTGACTTTGATGCGTAACTCTCAGACATGATAGGTTTTCATCTAGATGTTGTCCTTATTCCTAGGAAACAAAACATGGGTGCTGCTTCCTGAGTACTGGAGGCAGCTTCTGCTCCTTACCAGCTGACTATGCAAGAGGAAGGGAGAGCATGGAATGTGTCATTGGTCACAGTGTGCTCTTTGGATAGAGTTCCTGGATCTCTATTGCAGGATCAGTCTCTTCAAATGAGAAGCACTTCTCTTCACAAATCTTAAATGACTGCTTAACAGCAGCCATGCTCCATTCTTTGGGAAAATACCTTCTTGTCACAGGTGGGAGTGGGATGTGGGGTCTTTGCTTAGACTTTCCTTCTCAGTAGCCCACATGCAAACCAGAAACAAAGGAAAAGTGTTTCAATGTCTGTTTAATTTTTCTGAGTAGCAGAGTGTTGCAGGACTGCACTGTGGAGGTGAAGAGGAAAGTGCAACACTTCTGCATTTCACAGCATTAAAAAATGAACAAAGAGTAGCACAGTGTTTTTCTGGTTGGCAGTAGTAGGAAGAGGCAGATGGACAACTTTTCCTCCCCTGGCCCTAATGAGGTCTGTTTGTGTCTTGCATTTAAGATCTCAACATAAATACATGGGATGGCAACTCGCTGCAAAGGAATTTTTGCTTCAGTCAGGTCACAGTCAGCTTAATAGAATGTAGTTTCCATACCTTGTGGGGAAGGTTTATGAGCAGTTAATTCTTATCGTGCAAGTTTTGCTGTAGTTCCTCTCTTTTAAATCTGTTTTATTTTATTTTTGAGGTAGTGGAGATATAATGGTAAAGGAGAGGGAGTCTGCATTGCGTATCTGTGTTGTGACCTGAGAAATCATTTGGCTTAGTCATAGCAGTTGAGCTGTAGTGAATTTTCTGGGCCATTTTCTGACAGGCATGAGTGTCTGTCAGAGGCTTCAGCATATGGGGAAAGAAAATCCAGTCTGAGTCTGTCTCTGCTGCTGAAGGAAATGTTCTTAATAATATCCATATCATTGCTGAAGGAACTCCTGCTTGAGACATAAGCTCTCTGTTTGGGCTGTTTAGTTTGTTTGGATTTTTTGGGTTGTTTGCCCAAGTAAACAATTTTATCATTGAAAGTAGATGCCGAAGTTCTCAAATCCATCTTGTTCCCAGAAGGGGGCAGGGGAGACTTGCAAGTTCTGGAGCCTGATAACACACTTTTGTTTGCTTGTATTAGACTTCCGTGCTAGCTTTCAGATGCAGCAGGCACTGCTGCCACTTTGGCAGTGTGAGCGTGGCACAATGAGATGCCTGCTCAATGCCAGAAGCCTGCAGCAATGACTTAGGCATTAGAACAGCTTTGAGGTTTTTCCTGCCATTCCCCCTTGTCTGATACACTCAGATATTATGCCTGTAAAACCCACAAGAACATGAAGTCATCATTAAGCATCTTCTATGCCTAAAGCAGTCTGGCTAGTTGGTATCTAACTAGGTTAAAAATCTTGGTTCCTAGATCTTCCTTCTTAATTAAAGCTGCAAAAGAAGCTTCTCCATGAAGCTTTGTTGGGGATTTTCAGGAGGACCTAAGTTTACAAGTACAACTTCCTTTTTGCTAAATTCACTCAGCCTGACCAACAGTGAGGGGGAGGCTTTTTTGCCAAAGGTTTTGGAAATGGGGTCATGCAGCTCTCCAGCAAGTTTTACATCGTGCAAAGAAGCCTCTGGTGTCTTTGACGACCTGGAATATAGAAAAGACAAACTCAGTTCTGTTATTCTGCATTTCTGTCTTTGAGTTGTGGAAACAGCTACTTTCTCTGAGGACAGAGCTTGTTGGCAACCTCCCTGATAATTACGAGGTATCTTCTACCTCTGCATCAGCAGTAAAAGGCTGAACAAAGGCTCTGTTGAATGAGGTGGCTGAATGAGCGAAGGTTGGCACAGTCCTGCCTGAGATATTCAATGCTTTTATGCCTAAGTCTTCAGTGGTAAGGTCTCCTGGGGCCCTGTGTTTAGAGGCAAAGTTCAAAGAGGAAACTGCAGCCAGAACCAAATGAAAATAGAGTGAAGGACTGCTTGAGAGAATCTGAGCCATGTGAGTCCATGGGACTTGATGTGCTACACGCAAAGGTGCTAAGCTGGTTGGTGTCATGGTGATGCCAGCCGTGGATGTGCTGAGATGTCTCTGATCGCTAGATAAAGGCAAAATCTGCACTTGTCTTCAGAATAGACCCACATGATTATACAGGGACCTACAGGCTGGTCAGCTTCAATCCCGGGGACAGTCGAGTCAGGTCCTTTCGGTAGACCTTTCTGGGCGTGTAAAGGAATGTGACTGGAAGCAATCAGTGTGGATTTACTGAAGGTAAGTTGTGTTTGACGCACCTCCTTGTCTCCTCCGATAAAGTAATCGGATTTGGGGATGAGGAAGAGCACCCGAGGCCACTTGGCTTAAGTTCACTGTGTGTTTTGATACTGTCTCCCACAGTGTTCTTGTATGCAAGTCGGGACATTACAGTCTGGATGGGTGGAGTATGAATGCAAGCACTTCAGGGAATTCTGAAGAGTAAATGAAGTCAGAGGACGATGAACTGGTGATTCATAGACAGAGCTCTTTCCATACAACAGGATGATAACTTATGAAAGTAGGGTCTTAATCAGTCGTCTTTTTAACCTCCTGAATGTAATTCTTTGCCACAATGTGGTACAAAGGGTTGGAAGACAGTCTGTAGGAGGCTGTTTGGTTGAAAGCAATCAGTCTTAGAATCATAGAATCATAGAATGGTAAGGTTGGAAGGGACCTCAAGGATCA
>VWZE01006470.1:99570-124846 GCA_013396675.1 Eubucco bourcierii | reverse complement strand
TGGCCCTCCTCTGGACCCGCTCCAACACTTCCATGTCCTTCCATGTCTTGCTTATTATCAGTCATATGTGTATATGTGATAGCCACTGGGCTAAAAGAATGTACAGTACAGGGTGATTTTGCAGATTTTGGTTAGACCTGCCTGATTTAAACTGCCTTGGAGGATGCATGTGGAATGCTGAGAGGTTAGTTTGTAAAGAAGAAAAAACAGTCCCTCAAAACAAAGTAATTTCTGTTTCAGCAGTTTGCAGCCTGTTTAGTTAGGTTTGACCTACTTTCTAGTATAGAAGGTGAGCTGAAGGTTTTCTTGTGGTCTGGCTGTACTGTGTACTTTGCTTTCTTTCAGTGCTCCTGAGATATCAGGGAGCATCTGATCATCTTTCGGGGATTACCAATCTGGAATTAGTACTATTAGAGCTGGACAGGCTCAGGGAATACTTGTGCCCAAGGAACTGTAATTGCAAAATTCAGCATGTGATGTTTGCTTTGAATTTTTTTTTTCCCCTTTCAGTTATTGCTATTCTTGCCTTACTGCAGCCAGTGCTATGCTTTGGCATTAAGAATTCAGTTTAAGCTATCTAGTGTGGTAGTGTGCTAAATTAAGGTGCCAGTTATGAGCAAAGAGGTTAATGGTCTTACATAACGTTTGTCTTGAGGTTTTTTGTCACTGCAGAATTAAAAATAGCAATTAGAAGTTCAGTTTTGTCCTAGTTGTGGATTTTTCAGTGGAAATCAATTATCTGCAGCAACTGACCTTTTTTTTAATCAAGGTTGGGGTTTGTTGTTTTTTTTTTTTTTTTTGTTTAAAAGCATCATAATTCAAAAGTTAAGAATAGATACTAAAAGTTCACCACAAGCTGCTGATGTTTTTCTTTCAGTTAGTGGTCTCTTGGAAAGCTGTAGATCATCCTTCTTTTATCAAAACTATTTCAGGACTGTAATTTGAGCTTCTCTGTGTTTGCAGCTTTTGTAGTAATTCTTCATGGCTTTAGCCCCTTACGGCTTTTGCACTTCCGTGGTTAACCCCATAGCTTCTCTCTACAGTTAGTGGTTAAACCCCTTTACCCTTGTCTTCACTTAGCTGTTCAACTTGGCATCTAACTGGGTAAAAAAAATCCCATGGTTCCTTTTTCTATAATCTAGACTTTTCTTAATTAAAGGTGCAAAAGAAGATTCTCCATGAAACTTTGTTAGAGATTTTCAGGAGGACCTGAAACTAGCTGGAAACACAGAGAGGAACTGCATCTGAAAAGAACTTCTGTTGTGTTAGCCATACACTTTTAATTGATACTTTTCCTTCTGAGAACACTTCACTGTTTGTCCCATTTGGGGACTGCCCAAATTTGGACTGCCTATACCCATTTGGATTAGTTTGAATCTGTCTAATCTCTTCCTAAACCTCCATCCACAGAGATTATGTATCCTTGCCAGCAGCGTGTTCCTGCCTGTTAAGGTTTCTCTTCATGTTTAATCCTAACAGTTCTTGTAACTGTAGAATTCATAATATGTTGTGATTTTGATTACTTTATGAAAGAAAAACTGCCTATATTCACCTGCATGATAGCTTAGATTGCTTTAAATCTGTGTGCTATTAAGTGGCAAGGGAAGTGATTCCTGATTACTGTTGTCTAGGGATCACTTGAAACTTGCTTCGTAGACTCCATTTGGAAATGTCCAAATGGTGTTTCATGGGAAGGTGGGAAAAAAAAAACCACCAAAAAAACCACAAAAAAAAAAAAAAAAAAAAAAAAAAAAAAAAAAAAAAAAAAAAAAAAAAAAAAAAAAAAAAAAAAAAAAAAANCAAACCAAAAAAACCCCACCAACCCTCAGAATCTTTGTTCCTGGTCTCTGTGAAGAACAGGGATTTATGTCATTGGATTTACTGCTGTCTTCTCCTTGGCTTTCCTTTTGAGATGACAGTGTGGATTGCAGCTCCTCACTTCTTCAAAATACACCTGGGCTTAGTGTTCATTCAGACTCTAGCTTGGTGCAGGAGCTGTGGAGCTGTGAACCAGAGTCCTTAGATTTGCCCTGACTTTTTAGCATGTGGTGATCTTCCATTTTCAGTTGTTCTATGAAATGTCTGCTTCTAAGGACAGTCAGTAGCCTGCATGTGCAAATAAGCTGGATTGGTCTGCACTAAGCAGATCTGCAGATGGGCACGTGGCAGCCACAAAACAGAGTCCACACAAAATGCCACTGACTGGGGCTTTCCTTGCTAGCTTTAGAGAGGTTCCATTTAAAGTCCTGATCTTGGAGAATGACCTTATAAATTCTTCTAATATCTCCTCACTGATAATAATGAAGAGACAAGACATATTGTTAATGTGCACTATCAGTGTGCCAGTAGCTGAGCAGAGTTCTCCCAAGGTTAGGATTCATAATCCTCTTAAAGGAGAGGAGAGTCAAAGAGGCTTTGGGAGGTCACCTTTTGGAGAGTGAGAAACAATCCCTGTGTGTAACTCTCCCTGTTTGTGGTCAGTTTCTCTCCCTTTTTCATATTTCATGTCACAGCAGCACAAAGTAGATCTAGATGAATCCAGTGAGAGCCTTGACCTCTGTAAAACTCTTAGTGCTTTATGTTTTCATGAGCAAGAGACTAACTGCCAGAAGACAACTGTGTTTGAATGGATTGATAATTGTGACAGCGTTATGAAGTCTTCCTCTGTACAGATCCTTTTCTGTTACTCATGAGACACTTGGAGCCTGCTGTGATCTAAGTGGGACCTTGTGCTTCTGCAGCTTCGTTGCGTTTTCACCTTTGCCTTTTTTGTTGTACCTTTGTTGGAGAGTTGTGTGGAATTCAAGTGTCTAAATGCAGGCCTAAATGATGGCTTTACTGAATTTTCTTCATGTTTTAAAATCCTCTTGTGGTTATTTGATATTTAAAAAAACAAAAACAAAAACAAAAAGCTAGTCGCTAAGTGCCAACAGTCAAGAATTTACTAAGCTAAACTTCTTGCTTCTGATTTATGATATTCTAGTGATTTGTTGCAACAGAGCTGTTGTAACATTTGCTAGTGAACATACTGTTTTCTTGGAGAAGATCTACTTTTTACATTTTTGTCCAATTACAGTAGTGCTGGAAATTTGCTGTCTCTCTTTTAAGAGGCAGCCACAGCTTTAATTCTGAATTTTTGAGAAGGGAATTGTTTATGGAAGAAGCCCAGACTGTTTGAGCATGCTGTTCTCCAATTGGCAGCAACGTGACAAGCAGAAGTCAAATTTGCTGCATCTCTGAGGCAAAACTATGTCTTCCAAGAATCCCATGTTTGATCAGTGCTGTGTCCAGAGTTAGGTGTTAGAAGCAGCAATGAGAGCTGGCTAAAATGGATCATGAAGAAATGGGTGTCAGCATGAACTGTACCTTATGAAGAAATTAATTACCTCTGAGGAGACCTTATAACATCACTAGCATTAAAGTATTGCTGTGTACAGCAGATGGTGAAGTGTTTGGTCTCCAGTGTGCAACTCTTGGAGCTGTGATGGCACAAGACCCTTCTCATGGTGAGACAGGGGAGAAATTGCAGGCTCCAGCTTTATGTCAGCTTTAGTCTCACTGCAGCATATCTGGTGAGGCTGTGACAGCACACAGAGAGCTCTGGTATATTGATTGTCAGCTGCTCTGGGTAGTACCTACAGTGAAGTTACGTGCATGACGACTGAAACCGGTTTGATTATGGATCACTTCACAACCACTGTTGAGGAGCTTTCCTTCATAAAGCCCTTTAGGTGGATCAGCTCTTGCTTCCAGCAAAGCTTGGTTGTGCAGAGGTGGTCAGCTTTCTGAAGTGACTTTCTTAATAGTGTAACCAATGTAGAGAGCACCTTGGACATAACCCAGGCAGCAGTTTCTAAGAAGTCTTTGTTGTTCATGAATCAGTGTTGTTTGTAAAATGTTGTTGCAGTTCCTCCTGGCTTTGCTCCTTGGTACTGCTTGCACACTCTGCTGCTGTTTGTCATGCCCTAGTTAATCACAGCAGGCTGTTTCTATGTATTTTCAATAACTCTTTCCCTCTGAAAATAAAGTGAAGGTTTACTTTTTAGGATATAGGACATTTTAGGCATTAATGATGTGTTGTGGAAAATTAACACGTGAAGCATTAGATCTGTTTTTTTTTTAAGTACAGTTTAAATCTCATGTAGAAAAGTGGTTTTGTATAAATGTTACATAGACAAAATATCACAACAGGACTGTGTTACGTAAGGTTAAGTAAGAGTGTCGCTTCATAGTACTTTGAAGTTGTGCTTTACCCTTTTGCTGTCTTTAGTCTACTACCTTATCCATTCTTTTGATACTAGGCAGATTGCTGAACCTCATGGTCAGATCTGTTAAAGAATCATAGAATGGTCTGGGTTGTAAAGGACCTTAAAGATCATCCAGTTCCAACTCCCCTGCCATGAGGAGGTACACCTAGACCCACTAGATCAGGTTGCTCAAGGTCCTGTTTAATTAACCTAGCCTTGCACATCTCTAGGGAGGAGGCATCCTCGACCTTTCTGGGCAACCTGTTCTAGTGTCTCACCACCCTCACTGTCAAGAATTTCTTCCTAATATCCAAACTGACCCTCTTCAAGCTTCATTCTATTCCCTATTGTCCTGTCACTACAGGCCTGATCCAGCTGAAAGCTAAAGGCCTTTTGGTTTGTATGTTGCTGGCTTGGTTTCCTACCAGATCAGATGGTTAATCTACCTGTCTGCAGGAGCACTGATTCTGGTGTTGAGAAAACATCGAGAGTGAAAAAGCTAAACGATCTTTCTGCTGGGAACAGCACCTTGCGTCACTTTAAAGTTGGAGTCGACCTCTCTGAGCACACATTACAGGACAACTGAAGCTGAATAAAACTGGCACTGCTACTTTTCTGCCTGCCCTTGTCCTGTTGGATGAGTCTCCCCTTTTACTTCGGGCACTGGCACTAAACCAGTCCAGGAAGCCACATTGGCAAAAACAACTGTTTTTTTTTCCAGGTTAACTTTTTTGCCAGGCTGGTTTCTGTGCAGGATCGGTTGAATGCCAGTGCTGACTCAGGAGAGAGAAAGGGTTTGAAGAGTGCTGACTTAGATTTGTTTAAGCTGTCATGGAGCTGTACCCTGAGATGCATATTAAGAAACAAAGGGTAATATTTGCCAAATACTGATTTGGTTAGTTTCGTGTATCCTTTTGGGCTGATTTCATAACACCTACAGAGCAAGGCTGCTGAACAGCTTAGAGACTGTGATTCTTGCTTTCTAGACCAGACACAACAGAAACTGTAGAAGTCTTATTTCCTGAAGTTATGTCTTTAACATGAGTTCCTACCCTGTTCCAGAAGTCAGACCTTAATGGTTAGTCCCTCCTTTGTGCCTTGTTTTCAGTGAAAATGCCTTCCATTCTGGTGTGTCTGGTGTGGATACCTGACACCAGCTGAAAGCAGAGAACAAAGAACCCAGTCCTTTCCAGTAGGTTGCCAGGCAGCCATCAAATAGGAAGTGTTTTCAGTTGGGTTTGTTTCAAACAGTATTTGAGCTGGCAATTTGGGAAAAGAACCTTCAGTCTCTTTCTCTTGTAATCGTTTCTGAAGTCTGCTAGCATGTCGTCGTTGCTGAGTGCTTATTTTGGTTTTCCATCTTTTTTGCTAGATGAATTTGCTAGAATCAAAATTCAGCTGCAGTTGGAGAGGTGCCAAAACTGCAGATAGACTCCTCGCTGTAATCAGTAGGAGTCTGCACATCACTTAGGCTTGAGTTTTTTGTGAATGGAAGATCACCAAGACAGTTAATGGTTACGCAACTTCTAGGAGCGTTTTCGCTTCAGAACTTGGCCCAAAGCTCTTCATTCGCGTTGCTGACTTCGTTAGTCATGGGTTTATATTTATTTCAGCATCCAGGCTGCAGAAATGACATATAATTTAGGACAAACAACAGCTCAAGGGTGGGCAGCAGCCATGCCTTTCTTGTAAGATACACATCAGCGTGACCTCATTTTGTCTCATTAGAGAGACCCTCCACACAGTTGCAAGCTGCAGCAATAAAGCACTTGACATGTTCGGTTTGGCAAGTAATCCTCTTCTGCAGCAGCCGTGAAATAGGAGGTGAGCTGGGAATGCAAACGTTGTCTTTAGGCACGAGGATAACCATCAGCAATTCAGGGACCTTGTGCTGATACAACTGTTTGTACAGCTGCACAATGGATGGGGAATCTGACCTGGCTTGGAAAGTAATCCTTAAAAACAACAAAACAAAGTGCTGGTTTATTTTTAACTGTGATCACTTCTCTCATCTGATTCATGGTGAGGCTGCAAACAGTTGTACCAGTGCAGGAGAGCTGAGTGGGAGGGTGCAGCTGTCAAAGGACTGCCTATGTAACCATGGTCTGAAGAAATAATTGGAGGAATTACAAACTGATTTAGCTCAATCAGTGCCAGAAGAAATCTGAATATAATATTGGTGTGTGTGGGTTGTGGGTTTTCTGTGTTTGTTTTTTTTGTTTTTTTTTGTTTTTTTTTTTAAACCAGGTATTTGATTGAAACTGGTTTTATTGTGGAGGATTACTTTAAAGAGCCACCAAGACCAGCAGTTGTCTTGACCCCAAAATCTACCCTATTTTACTAAAGCAGAGAGAACATGGTGGATAAAGAAAGTATCAGCATGCTCTTTTTCCTTGTGTGGACCAAACTCTTCATGTTTGTTTTTTGACTCTCATTTCCCTACTAAAGTGCTGGAGACCTAGTTGTTCGCTTAGGTGTTCTTCTTTAATTCAATGATTTTACACATTCTGAAAGCAGAAAAATATGTACAAAGTGCAGGTAGATGAAACTTTTTTTTGCTTGGCTTCTAATTTCAAATAGATTTTATATGTTGTTTTTCTAGGTAGGTTTTGGTTGTTTGGGTTTTTTTCTTTCATTCTTCCCTTCTATCTGACTATTCCTTGTGAGGGCAGAGAGCCAGAAAAATACTTTTCTCCTCTTTGGAGGCCACATATGATCTGAAAGTGGAGTATATGTGTGTCCTTGCTCTTGAGTCAAGGGAGTTGACAGTTCTTGTTGAGGAATCGTCACTTTGGCCTCTGTGCTTTGCTTCTGTGTGTGGCAGGTGTATGATGCAGCACATCAACTCCTCTCAACCACCCTGTCAAGCCTGCAAATGGATTTTATTCCTGTGCTTCCTTTTTCTGGGATTTTGATGCTTTTGGTGGAGGTTTCCTCTTGTTCTTACACAAGGTGGGAGGATCTTGCCCCATCTTCTCTTCCAGGTGTCTGTATGGGCTAGAAACCTGAACGGCACAAGCCTAAGCTGCACAATCATTTCTACTTGTTGGGTTTATGTGGAGGTGTGAGTGGAGATGAAGATCCTGAGGTGCTTGCACAAGTGTATGACAGTGTGCTTTCAGCTCAGGAGGACAGCAGTTGCTCTGTTAGGTGATCAGGCCAAAGTGACTTACTTGCCTCTGGCCCTGACACCTCCAAGGACTTCTGGGGTGGTTTTAATGAGGAGGTAAGGTTAGAACTTAGGAGGTGCCGTTTATTCTCTTCACCCCTATTGAGGCACAAACCTGAGACTGCTGCTCAGCTGATTACTTTGGATTTTCATCTTCCTTATGGGGCTGCCCTGCTGACACTGAGCAGTCCCCTAGTGCCATCCATCCAGCTAAGACCTGCATGTCATCACAAAATCACACTTTCCTTTTCTCTGATGGAAGTACTTTGCTATATTCTCTGGTTCAGCACAAGCATCGCAAGCTCTGAGTCACTCTCTTTGTGTCAGCAGATCAGCCTGGTGCATTTACCTGCTCATCTGTCCCACCTTCTGATGCTGTTGAGGTTGTAGAATTTGGTACCCACAGCCAACATGAAAGTGCAGAGCTTCTGAATGTACTCTTCCTCGTGCTGAGATCATCACATCTGTGCCATCGTCTTCCTACTGGAGAGGCATTTGGGTGGAGTTACTTAGATGGTCATGCAGCCCTTCAGGACTTCCTCAAGGATGTGGTTTGTTTACTTAAGCCTCACTGTTGGGGAAGAGGCCAAGGTTTGTGAATGAAGAGCAGGCTATGCTTTATAACCAGCATCAATGAAACTTGAAACATAGGATTTTTGAGGCAGGGGATGAAATTGTTCTGTCTGCTTCTTCAGTCTGTAGGATGAGTTGCAAATTCTTTCCAAGTTACTCTTTGAGGCAAACCTCTTCCATGGGACTGATGTGAATATTATTTTCTTTTTTTCCTTTTATTTTTTTTCCCTTGCTATAAATGCAAGTACTGCAGTTTGCTGCCGAAGAGCCTGTTGGTGAGTTCCTGAGCCCATTCACTAGTGTGAAGTGAAGAAATGTCTTAGCCTGTTAGGTTGATGCCTTACATTTTGTAGCTGTCGAAAGTGGATTCTGTTCTGTCTCTGTTGGATCTGAGAGTTGTGCTGAATGGCAGCATTTGCATTGGAAGAGTTTAAAAATAACCCATATCCAGCAGAGACTTTTCCTCTATGAGATGAAGAGAAGCCAGAAATTAGCTCACAGAAAGCTGAGCAGTGAGGCCTCACAGGAATTGATCTTCCATAAGCTCATCTCTAGAAAGATTGTGTCGTAGTCTCATCTCTCCTACAGAATGCAAAGCTGGTATTGGGAGACTCTGCTGGGAGAAAATCTTCTGGGTGGGTGCTGATAAAGCAACCTTTTGTTAATACACGTATTCAATCAGGTCTTGCTGCTATGGAAACTCCAAGACTTGGCCTGAAACCAGTGCTTTTGATCTTAAAGGAAGATGCCCTTTATTAGTGGTAAGGTACAGCAGGATTCAGCATCTCAGCTCCCTTATATTCATCCTCCCTGCCTAGCAGAAAGGAAAGTGGTGATGAGACCAGGGCTGGACCTTCCTCCAGCCTCCACTTTGCAGTGACACCGAGAGCAGTGAGAAGGACTGACAGGTCCCCAGGCAGCCTGTGCCTTCCTGCCAACATGCTACATTTCTCCAGAGAAGGGGAGGCCTGGAGTTAAAAGCAGCGGGGAAATTAAATCAGCTTATGTGCAGTCCTATCCTGCTTGCTGGCCTGATGTTATCTCAGTAACGCCAGCTTTTCCAGCATCAGGCCAAACAGGAATACAAGCTGGAAGCAGCCATTTGAGCCCTCATTTTCGTTACCCTTGCTTGCAGACGGCTGCATGGCAGATGTTCACAAAGCATTGCAAAGCACCTGCTCCATATGTTGCTAAACGTGGCAGACATTCCCTCTGCATTGTTGTGTACTAAGGCTTGGCTTAAAAAAACCCAAAACCAACNAGAAAAAAAAAAAAAAAAAAAAAAAAAAAAAAGAACCCCACAAACAAAACAAAACCATGACAAAACCCAAAACAAACAAACAAACACACTACAAAAAACCCAAAAAGAAGCTACCAGAGTAGTGTGCCAGTGTGAGAAAACACAGGTAATGTCTGTGCCCAGGATTTAGATCCAAAGCAAGGGCTTCAGGTAGCTCATCCCTCCTTGAAAGCATGCTGTGCTTTGTGCGTAAGCAAGAGCAGAAGGGCTGTTGCGATTCCTGCTGACCTGGCCTCTAAGGAAAAAGCCTCTTTTAACCCCAAGTCTAGGCAGTGGTTTCAGCTTTCTAGCCATGGTCAGTAGTGCATAGTGCAACCTCTTGTTCTTCAGGAGGAGCTGAAAAGGCTTGGCTTCCGCTCCTTTCTTAGGAGGAGAAGAGGAGAAAATTCTTGATCTCACAGGCAACTGGCAGGAGTGCTGAGGCTTTGTGATGGATGTGACAGAAGCATGGCACAAATGGTCTTCCTGCAGATCTCTAGGAGACAGAAGCATAGGGTGTGCCTAGGGAATTGTATTGCAGGCTTAACTTTATTTTCCATGTGGTCCTTTCTCTAAGCTCAGTAAAACTGTAGCTTAAAGTAGGTGAGGCTCTTGTTCGTGCTTCAGGGGTCGGTGCATTTGTGCAGTTTTTGAGGACACAGCATGGGTGAAGGAAGTGTGCCTTTGTTCAGCATATGGCATAGAGTGGAGGACACTTACTGCTGACTATTATCCTCTCTGTGGCTTTGCTTGTTGCACTTCTTCCTCCAACCCTACTGTTGGCATTCTCTTCCTCACCTGGCATTCTTCAGCAGTTTTTACTAAGATTTGTATTTCACTTTTGATGCATGCATAAGTTTTTGATGTTTTGATGTGTTCCACTGTCAAGACCTGAAGTGCCACACTCGCCTTGGTGAGGGCGGTGTGCCCAAAAAGGGCTGTATTTGGTAATAGTTCTAGCTTTGGATAAGATGAGAGGAAAGGTTCAAGATTCAAAGCTGTGTGCTCAAACAGCCTAGGAAGGTTTTTAGCTTCCTGGATGCCACACAGGCCAAATGTTTCTGCTTACATCCTGAATGTTGCCACAGGTTCTTGGAGTGTTTTGTTCTCGGTTCAGGTCCCAGAGGTCATCTGCCTTTTCTGCTGACTTGACAGACTTCTCTCAGGCCTGTGGCTCAGCTTTTGTGCTGTGAAGCTGATTTCATAGCCCAGTGCTGTTTTGGTTTGGTTCTTGTGTTTTGTTTTTGATTTTTGGTTTGTTTGGGGTTTTTTTTTGATTCCTCAGACTGGATTTTCTTCTGTAGAAGTTGGGTCCAGCACGACTAGAAAGCATTTTGCTTTTCAGCCTAGCTACTGCTCTTCTCTGCTAGCCAGACTGGCTCACAAGCAGCAGTTGCCACACACCCATCATCCAGGTGCCTGCTGTACTGGTGTTTTGTATACTGGTGTTTTGTATTCTTGTGCTTTGCTCCTGACTGCTTTGAGCTTGTTAAGGGGAAGTCCAGCTTCTGTCAGCGTGACCTGGAGGTCAGATATTTATCGCTTGCCTGTGGCCTGACTCCAGAATTGTCAGTGGCTATCTGCCTTAGTCTTCATCACTATAGGTACTGAGGGCTGGCGGTGGCCCTAGGAGCCTGAGTGAGGCAATGCTGGAAAGACAGACGTGCAAACTGCTTACAGCAAGGGCATGAGTCAACAGTGCTTAATGCAGGCAGCTTTCTGGCTGTAGCACATCACAATTTTAAATGTTTGTTCTCCTTTTGATTTTGGAAAATCGCTTTGCTGATGAGTCATGAAGCACAGCCAATGTTCCTGTACAAGATGGCCTATAAAGAGTGGGAACATAGCACTGCGGTGCAGTCCGCTGTGATTCTTGCATTCATTGCAATTCAGCTCTCCATATCCACTTCTGAAGTGTGTGGTGACCTCTGAGGCTAGTGTTGTTGTCACCTTAAGTTACACCATCAAAGAGGACACCCTGGCTCTTCCCATTTCTTGCTCCTCTGTTGGCATCCTCAGCTGGTGGTGCTGTGAATTGGCAGGATCAGGCATCTCCTTAGAATCACAGAATTGTTTTGTTTGGGAGAGACCTTTAAAATCTTCAAGTCCTTGATGTTGATGGTGGTCTGGTAGAACTCAGTAACCTTCAGCCAGGGTTCGGTAACTTTTGAGTGTATCTGGCTGGGCCTTCAAGAGCACAGGACTATTTGTTTCTGTGGAGCAGCATATGCTCTGCTGGAGGGTGATGCTGGTGTTGAGGGAAGGTTTTACCACACTGAATAGTAGGAAGAGCAGAGGTGTTTTGTGTGCCTTCCTGGCTTCAGTTTGGAAATACTTTGTTACTACAAGAAACTAGAGCTTTTTACCCTTCTTTATACCCATCTTGCTAAAAAGTATTTGAAGAGTGAAGTATGCAGTTAAAACTGAGAGGAGGTACAGTGACTTTTAAATACTGCGGAGCAAATTCTTTCTAGTACAAGAGTGTTTTACTGGGGAGGATAATGGATTATGAGATATGCTCTGTCCTTGGGTAACCACCCATAAGTCAACTCCTGAACCTCCACCACTTATGAGTCTGACCTGATGGATGGTCTGTCTTGCTAACTGTAGATGAGTCTGCTGGAAGAAGAATACTGAACTGACCTGAGTGTTTTAGTGCTGTTGGAGCTATAGTGGTGGAGTTGGAGGGTATCAAAGGATCTACTTGGATGAACTGGTTGCCCTCAAGCTGTTGTATGGACTGCACACACTGCATTTCACAGTACAATTGGAAGGAGTCTAAATTTTATAAGCCAACTGAAATAGTTGAATCCTTGCCGTTGTTTAACAGGGGAGGGATGAGTAATATTTAGACCTTCAAATAGTTTTCTGCTTTATACTTGTTTGAAGCAGCCAGGGTTCTTCTGCCTTTATTTGTGGATGGTGCCCATGTTTAGTAACAAGACTTTACTTTGAGTTAGTCTGAAAACTGCCGAGCTGCATGGTATCTGTTTTTACAGCTTTCTTCTTTAAAATGTTGTCTCTGAAATGCTACTTGCTACAACGTCTCTTTTCCTCATGTTCACTTATATTTGGGCAAACATAGCTTCTGGGATTTCTGTAGAGCACATGGAAGAATGTGGAGCAGTTGTAACCAGGTTTGGATACTCTCCCCACCTGCTGCCTGCCTCCTTCCCTTGCATTGCAACCACAGAACATTTTCTTTGTGGCTGTCACTCCCTCCCAGCGTGCCTGCACATCCAAAACTTGTCACCTTGGATTTTCTTGGGGGCGGTGGGGTACTTGGCAGAGGAGCCTGGGGCACTTCTTGGTGGCTGCAGTCTGCCCAGGAACCCTCAGACAACTGTTGTCATCTCACAGATATCTGTAGGCCATGCAATGGAGAAGGCCTGAGGGACTCTGCCTAGTTGATGGATGCTGTCCTCTAGATAATTCAGGCAGCGTGTGCTTTGAAACTCACCCTTGAGAAAGAAGGATGCTGGAAACAGGGAAGGGGTTCAAGTCTCTTGTTCTAATGGCCAAAATCTGCCTGTAGCCCATAGGTGAGGCAAGAGCAGTCTGGAGGGGTCCAGGTGTCTACCTGAGTGCTGGTGATCACCATCTGAAGTTAGTGGTGGTGGCTGAAGCTATTGAGTCTGCTTAGATAGCCCCACTTCTTTAAAGTGTAGGTAACACTTCTTCCACTAGTGGCAAAACTGGGACCCCAAGGCATTTTGTCATTTGCCTTCAGTGAGAAACGGGACTGGCACCAGGCCCAAGCATCATGTGCATGTCTCCTGAGTGTGCCAGCTACTGCTGTCACACAGATAAATCTCTTACTTCTCTTGTCCCATGAAGCTTAAACTCTAGGAAAGTGAAGTTAAACTTGTGCCCTGTTTTGTTTGGAATAACTGAAAACTCTGCATTAGTCATTGGCAAAATAAAAGAAACCAATTCCAAGACCAAACTGCATCAGGAGATTTTAAGTCTATAAAGCAGTCATCTGAAATCTGTGAGGTGCTGATCCATTAGAGATGCTGGCACCTTACTTGTTCTGGGATGTTACCAGTAAACCAAACCAAAACGTGTGATGTAAGCAAACCTCTGCTGCTGTTTCTTTTTGTTGATAAAGCAATTAAGAGGGAGGAAAGAAATCCACAGTACTGTTTTTTCTGATACAACCTAGACTCCGAGTTTAGGAGACAGAGACTTTGAAGAATACTTTGAAGAGACTTGGGTAGCAGTTGGCTCGAGAGAAATCGTCTGTGGTGTTGGGTTTTTTCCCCCTTATTTTCTGCCCCCCACCTTAAAAGCCAGCTAAATATACCCCTTGTTCCCCTTACACTGGGTGTGGCTGTGTGGTCATGTAACCACAAAAGGAAATGTTTTTCCTGGGATCAGTGACATGATTCAACTCAAATGTACGTACGCTTTTACTGTCCCAAAATCCATTCCCGTGAGCAGGAATGCGAGGAGGAATGTGTGGACAGGGAGAGAGAAGCCTTGTCCTGTTCCAGGGAACTTATGGGTTAGATTGAGTTAAGTATGTCCTGAAGTATTGACCCTGCCTTTAAATCTGTTACGTGGTTGAGTTGGAGGAGAAAGAACAGAGACCACCTTCATCCAGAACTTCCCCCAGCCTGGCAGTGTCGTGCAGCTATGGAGACATCCTGTGGCCACATGAGGAACAGCCTGAATCATGTCCCTTGTTCAGGCCTCCGAGATCCCTCAGGTCTTAAATTCCTGCTCGTGGCTGTGGCTGTTCTGAGAAACTGGAAATATGATGAATTCAGAAACTGCAGTCAGCATCTGGTTCTGGTACCAAGCGCTTTGTATAACTCATTGGTATGAGGAAATCCTCTGGTGTTTTCTCCTGCAACCCTAGAAGCATCTAGGATCTAAGCTGGAAAGGGCAAATCATCTGGAGAGAACTTGGATGGCTTTTACTTTTCCATTATCCTGTGACTGTGCCAGGCACTCTGCACGCATTAAAAGAGCATCTGTCTTCTCTAGAACACTTCTAACCTCATTTGGATTAAGTAATCTCTCTTGTCTACCCCTAGAGACCTGTTGTGTGGGTAGGTTCTGTGAAAGCATCAGAAAATAGTTGTTTTCCTGAGAGACTCGGAGTAAGAGGGGAGTCTGAGTGGAATCCATTCAGTAGAGGCACACACACAGTGACATGATGACTGTCTCATTCCCAGAGTCTTTCATGTTTCTTGAAGACAAGCAAGTGGGTAAAGAGGGAGCAGTGTTAAGAGGAGGAGGTGAATGGGAATTGTTTACTCATTGAAAATGTTGAAAATGCAGAGGCATGAGGAGTGGAGTTCAAGTTCTTGAAATGTTTGTTTTGCCCGTGTCAGTCACCGTTGCTGATAGGCATGTGCGATCTTGACTTTAATTGTACTGTAGCTTGTGGTTTGTAGTCCATTATCACACTGCCTCACTGATAAAAGGAACTGGAAGATGGGAGGCTAAGAATACTCATATCTCCTCCTTTCTCTGTCTCCTGCCAACCCTATTGGAGAAACTGTAGGTGAGACTGCTTCCAAATTAGTGTGTTTACCTGCAGGATCAAAGAGGTGGTGAGGAGCATGCTGGAACACGTGGAGTATGAACAGAACAAAAGAGGGACTCTTAGGGGTGCAAACAAATACTGAAAACTTTTCCGATTCAACAGAGAGTGAATACCAATGGTCCTCCATTCACAGGGCTCTCTTTTGCTTTTCCAGGTCATTGTAAGGAAGCAGACTGCCAGGATTTCCCTGCTGCGGCTGCCTGACCGCTGCTGAGCTACCCCCCTCCAGCCCACGAGGCTCTCCCCATGCTCCAAGAGTGCAACTGGTGCCCAACGCAATGTGTGTTTGTCAAACCATGGAAGTGGGCAAGTATGGCAAGAATGCCACTCGATCTGGAGACCGGGGGGTCCTGCTGGAGCCTTTCATTCACCAGGTGGGCGGCCACAGCAGCATGATGCGCTATGATGATCACACCGTCTGCAAGCCTCTCATCACCAGAGAGCAGCGCTTCTATGAATCTCTGCCGCCAGAGATGAAGGAGTTCACACCCGAGTACAAAGGTGAGGCCTGGCAGCATGCCAGAGTGCACTTAACTGCTTCAGCAGCCTACCCTTCTCATTTGCCTACAGCTGCTCGTGCCTTTCTGCCTTTTCTGATGTTTTTAGGGGTTTTTTTCTGGCAATTTGGTATTTGTTCTTCCTCTTGTGCAGGCTAGCAATTGGAGAGGAACGCTTGGGAAGGAGGACTTCTTTGTTGTAGACATGCAGAGTTTAACATGTTCCTCTTTCTCAACACAGAATGTGCAGTGTGGCACTTTGTAGTCTGAAGCTTAAGGTTATGGAGGTGTAACTGAAGTAATTTTACTACCAAGTTATTGTCAGTTACAGGCCTGACCTTGAACAAATGAAGTTTGATCATATACTAAGCACCGGTACATTGCAGCCCCATAATTTATTGCTTCCTCATCCCATCTCTTTTATGGAGCCCTATCACAGAGCTGCTGAAGCAGGAAGTGTTTCTTTCCCTGAATTGAGGTGAAGGCTTGTCCCCAACTGCTTGGAAGGAATGGAATTTTCCAGTGCCTGCATCGTTGTGGGAGGTTGGCAGCCCATATGTATCTTTCAGCAACTCAATATCTTTAGGCCCATGTGTGTTTGTATTCAGGATGGTAGTGCTGGCAGGTAGCATTCTGGGGGGTGTGGCATTCCTATTGCCTCTGCTGCTTTGTCACCATACAGAACTGGGGAGTACAGTGCTTCTCAGAGACAGCTGGAACCACCATCTGTTCAGGGCCTTGCCATTTGATCTGCCTACAACCTTGAAGTCTTGGAGCAGTGTAACCTTACCCATGTCTATGTGCAGGTCATGAATGAAAGATACAGCCTCCAACAGACGGGTCCTGCTATACCCTCTGCTCATTCTGGGGCCACACAGTGCTCTAGTGACCCGTCAGAAATCCCAGCAGAAGCCTATATACTTACTGACATCAATATGATGTCAGGTTGGCCTTGGGAGTTGTGTTTAAAGTTGATGAAGATGATAGTACAGATGGAGACTAGTCTTCTTGAAGGTAGATAGTTCCTGGTAGCCCCAAGCCATAGGACATGCATCTCCACCCCAGTGTGCGATTTCATTGGAGCCCAATACAGGTTTCTGATAGTTCCAGAAATTGTTTCTACTGATCTGAGGGTGAGGATTATTTGAGATGATACTGCCTGTCTCATCACTTTAAGGTTGCTGTTAGGATTGCCCTTTCACAGGGATGTCTTAAGGAGCATGTCCAGGCAGCTGAAGCACTTGACGTTTATGTCGTGACACAGTGGAGTCCTGAACTGCCCTGGGGTGATGCTGCCCGAACCTTTGTTAGTACTGTCATGTGCAGATAAGGAAAAAGGAAGGGCAGTAATGCGATGTCCTGCATCAGCTGAGGAGTGCAGGGCTGCTTCTTGTTAGTGATGAATCCTGTCATTGGGTGCATCTAGCATCTGATGCTCCTGGCAGCTCCTGGTGAGAAGCTAGTGAAATATTTTTGTCATTGCAAGTTAGGAGATGGGTTGACAACTTCATTTTCAGGGCTCAAGGAGTGCCAGAGATTAAGATGTCAGCTGTTCTGTGGCTGGCCAGCTAGATGTACTCAGTACATAGTACTCAGTCTGTGTTGTGAAAGATCTATACCTTCCCTTGGACCATAGTGCTTTCTGGGAGCCTTCAGAAGGTAAAACTGGAGAGGATGCAAATAGTCCTGCTTCCCTGCACCTGGCTGGGGTAGTTCTACTTCCAGGGCTCCCCACTTTTTGGCTAGGAAACCCTGGGACCTTGCAGATCGCTGTTCCGTGAAACTGGCTTCTAATAAGAGTGGCAAGTGTCACCTCAGCCTCAGTGCTGTGCTTCATGGCTCAGATGCTGGAGACATCCACCAGCAGAGAAAGCACACTCCTCCCTGGCCAGCAATGTCCTTGTCAGCAGCAGGAACGCTTCTACAGGGCACAGATGCTTACCCAGATGAACTAGATATATATTACATGTGCTTTGCCCCCCTCAACACCTTGGTAGGCTGTGCTTGATTTTCTCCCATTGGAAGGGGAAGGAAATGATCCTCTCAGCCTAGCAGCTGTGCTTTTGTCCTTCATTTCCTGTGGGTGGCAGAGCTTCCTCTGCTACTGCCTACTGCTTGCTCAAGTAGACGCACAGAACATTGGGGGATTTCTCCTCTGTACTGTGCTGACAATATTTGGGTTCTCCTAGTCTTAAACCTTTCATGGCTCTGGATTTGCTGCTCTGGGAGCTACATTTTCCCCTCTCCTGTGGAATGTTTGGGTGCTAGTGGTTATGTTCCCCCTCCTTGGGAAACAGAACTGACACATCACTTCTCTCTGGCAGGTGTGGTGTCTGTCTGTTTTGAGGGAGACAGCGATGGCTACATTAACCTGGTGGCCTATCCTTACGTGGAGAATGAGGCTCTGGAGCAGGATGATGTGCCAGAGAGGGACCAGCCACGACGCAAACACTCGCGTCGGAGCCTTCACAGATCGAGCAGTGGCACTGAGCACAAGGAGGAAAAGCCTGGCCTGGCCAGTGACAGTAGTGAAAGGTAAAACTTTGAGGGCCCAGTGACAGCAAAATGAACAGGAAATGTGTCTTCCCCTTTCAGCTCTGGTGCTCCTTTTATCAAGGGCGTTTTGCCCTCCGTACGGTGGCCAGGCTGTCTCTCACTTGCTAGCCCAGCCCACTGTGGTGCTGCAAATGATGTCAGGAGTTGTGCTGGGTTTAGGGTGAGTCATCTATATGAAATGCTTCTGACAGAGGACATAACTCTTTGCAGTTTATTGGATGTGGAACCAAAGCATTTAGAGCAGATTCAAACATTTCAATCCACCTGTTTTTTCACCCAGAAATTTTTTCCAGGGCTACTTTGAGTATGAGTCTCTACCTGTTCACACTAACCAGAGCTCCCTGAGAAGCAAATGTTCCTACAGTACTGCCTAGTAGAGATGTTAGACAGACTGCTCTTCAGCAGCAGTCTGGGATTCACAGCTCAGGGCACTTGTGGGGATGCTGCTAAGAGCTTTTGTGCTGTGTGAAGTGTGGAGCAGGAGATGGTCATGTCACCAGGAGGGTGACAGTTGTATCTGGAGGATGCTTGGATCCTAACAGGCCAGTTTATTCTGTCTTTATACCAGCAGCATCCAGGAAACGAAGAGTCCCAGGATGGACTTGCACATCCATTCAGATGTTCCATTTCAGATGTTGGATGGGAACAGTGGTCTGAGCTCTGAGAAGATCAGCTATAACCCCTGGAGCCTGCGCTGCCACAAGCAGCAGCTGAGCCGCATGCGCTCTGAGTCTAAGGACCGAAAACTCTACAGTATCCTTTGGGAAGAAGAACTGAGCGTGTCAGCTCCTGCTGCAGCCCTGGCCTCATGGCTTGCGCCTGGGCAGCCAGACCTCCACTGCCTTTGGCTTTCCTGGCCTTCACACCACCAAAACTGTTAGGTGTTTCTTGTTGCTGTTCCTTCTTGCTTCCTGTGCAGTGACACTGATGCTTGGAGCAGCCACATTTCTGGCTAGGTCATCCTGTGTTTTCCTTTATTGTTTACTTGTGGCTTGAACTATAGGGTTTTTTAGTTGGAAGAGGGTGGATTTAGACTGGATATTAGGAAGAAATTCTTGAGAATTAGAGTGGTGAGACACTGCAGCAGGTTGGTTGGAAAGGTTGTGGTTCTCTTCTCTTTGGAGGTGTTTAAGGCCAGGTTGGACAGAGCCTTGAGCAACTTGATCTAGTGGAAGGTGTCCCTGCCCATGGCAGGGGTGTTGGAACTGGATGATCATTAAGGTCCCTTCCAACCCAACCCATTCTGTTATTCTATGCCAGGCTTTTCTTGTTCAGTAATCCCTTGGGAATGAGTCGTGTTTGCCCTGGTCACCTTTCCTGAGTGTCTTCTGGTTCTACTGTATCCTTTGGAGACAATGACCAGCACTGCACACAGGACAGAAGGTGCAGGTGAACTGGAGGTGTCCATTGGTATTAAGTGCTGTTACCTTTCCTCTCCCTCATAATTTCTAGCACAGTCTCTTGATCTAACTGCTGTTTCATTGCCCCCAGATCCCATTCCTGACTGGTAATGGTTGTTTCAAAACACATTACTTTTATGCACTAAGAATCTTTTTTTCTCCTTGTGTTTACCATCTTGTGAATAATCTGTAGTGAATTTCACCTGCCCAGTAACGGTAACACCAGTCTCATAAAATCCTTGGAGTCTTTCACAACTGCACCTTATTTTGGCAGCTTTGAGTAGCTTAGTACTTTGAGAGTATTTGCCATCTCCCTATTGGCTCAGTATTCCAGATGAGTTACTGAACGGTGTGGATCTCCACATACAGCCCCTGCTGGCCACTTGGGCTGCCAGACCAGTCAGGTTGGTTTGCAGCAGCCCCTGTTCAGTCTCCTGATGTGCAACTCATTTAACACCATCTGAACAACTCATTTTGTTTGACGTGCAATCCCTTCTCTGACCACTTCAGTTTGAGAATTCTGAGAGATCAAAATTCTGGACTGGGAATCCCTTAAGGTCTTACCAGTAAACAAAGCAGCAAAATACTGATCCTGTTTCTCTTTCTAGAGGGTCTCTTTGTTTGTACATTCCCATGCCACTTCTGCCCCCTTTAACTCCTCTTTATCTTCAAACTCTGTGGGCAGTCTTGTCTGGCTTGGCTTAACTCCAGACTAACTGGATTTGTTAACTTCCTGTGCCTTCCACATGATTTCTCATGTTTTTGTCTTGCAATTGCCAGCCTGTGGGGTGTTACTTTTTTTTTTTTTTTCCTATTTCACCTGCTGGAGTTTGATACTGTTTTCCTCGCATGGAAACCAACTAACTTTTAGTACCTGTATTTTTCACCATTTACCTCTGTGGATTTCCTTTCTGTGTTCTCAGACCTGTGCTTTGAGCCTCCGGGTTTTAGTTTTAAATTAGTCTGTGCCACTTGCAGAGAAGTAATTCTCTTTGCCTGTCCTGTTGAATTGCACTTCCTTATTATTGAGAAGTTGCTCTTTCAAAGACAGATAATGACAGATTTTTCTAAATATTAAACTTCCTCTTAGGTTTATTCTGACTGTGCTATGGTTGCCATATTAAGCCATGCTCTGGAGGACAAATATCAGGGTTGTTTTCTCCCCTTTGGGTCAAGCTGTTGCCCCAGTTGCTTGGGGTTTATCCTCAGTACTGTGCCCTAGTGGAGGGTTTGCCCACTGTGCCTGAAGGTTCCTGTTTCCTGCCTTTGTAGCCCCCCGGTTCTGTGCTGTGTTGGACAGCACTGGCAGGAGCAGCAGCACTGTGCTGTTACTTGAACTGTGAGTTTTCAGTCCATAGGGATTGCATTGTTTATCCATATGGTTAAATTGCTAACTCGATTAGGCTTTTTATGCTCTCCCTGAGCCTATCAGCAGTTCTTACTGATGTGCTGTGTCCTTCCTGACACTGGCACTCTGCTTTCCTGTCTCCCCTGCTGAGTTTCCAGTATGCGTGCAACCATCTTGCTTAATGTTGCCCATTCCACTTTCCAGGCTGATTTCCTCTGCTAACTGGCAAAGCCTGGGCAGTACTGTTGTGGTTTTAGCCTCTTCCCCTCCCCAGATGGTCTATTCTGCCTGTCCTGGTGGTTCTTTGATTCCCATTTGTTCCCCAACCCTATGGTGTGCTGGCCCACACCCCTACCTGCAGTGGCCCTAGGGAGCAGTGTCTCTGGTAAGCTCTCCTTGACACGTCTCCCAGAATTCCTTTTGCTGGAGAATGTGGTGCATCACTTCAAGCTTCCCTGTGTGCTTGATCTGAAGATGGGGACCAGGCAGCACGGAGACGATGCGTCTGAGGAGAAGGCCGCTCGGCAGATGAAGAAGTGTGAACAGAGCACTTCGGCCACCTTGGGTGTGCGTGTGTGTGGGATGCAGGTAGGGATCCCTGAGGCTGCACAGTCTGTTTCACAGCCCCAGTAGACCTCCCAGTTAGTGTCTTCTGCTGAGTGCTGTTACAAAACCTCCCAGTTCAGGTAGGTGCAGCAGTGTTCATGGTACATTTCTTCATTTCTAAGCCCAGAACAAAGGAATCTGCTTCTCCTCAGAAGGCCTGCTTTATTCAGAACTCTTTTGTCTACAGATAGTTAGAGGATTTTCTAATAAAATCATTTTTGAGGCTTAGCCAGACCCAGAATCATAGTGTCTGGGGAAGATGTGTGGCTCTGTCCCAATAGCAGCTGATGTTTCTGCGTTGCACACTCTTCTCTTGTGGCTGTGCCCTGCACACAAGGATTTGTGCTGGTTGTGCAAGAGCTGCTCCTTTCCCCACCCACAAAAGGATCTTGCAATCCAGATGTCTGCCCACAGACTCTGAGGCAAGAGGGCCCCCTCATTAATCATATCACCCAGTAATGACAATGTGTGCTGGCAGCCTCTGCTACCAGAGGACTGTCCAGGTTGCTACTTTTTCAGCCTCAGGGTCTGTTGTGCTGTGCCTCCTGGGGATGCTTGAGGTGAGGAGATGTTTTTTGCATGTCCTAGGAGAGAACCAGTGCTTGTGCACCCTGTCTGTGCCTATGGGGATGCACTCATGAGTTGCTATGGCATTCAAAGAGCAGGCAGAACCATTTCCTACTCCCTCTTGGGGATGATGGGGAATGGAATGAGTTCCTTATGCCTTACCAGTGTGGGACAGCTCTGGGCAATCTGTGCAGGGCCTTAACCTGTAGGTCCCACTTGATACCTGTTTCCTTTGGTGCTCTAGGTCTATCAACTGGACACAGGACATTACTTGTGCAGGAATAAATACTATGGACGAGGTCTTTCCATTGAGGGCTTCCGCAATGCCCTCTACCAGTATCTCCACAACGGCATTGAGCTGCGCAAGGACCTCTTTGAGCCTGTACTGGCCAAACTGCGAAGCCTGAAGGCAGTTTTGGAGAGACAGGCCTCCTACCGCTTCTACTCCAGCTCCCTTCTCATCATTTATGATGGGAAGGACAGCAGGGCAGGGATGTTTGTGGAGCGCCGGCCAGAGATGCGCCTGAAGCGGGTGGACAGCTCTCTCCCAGAGAGCCTTCAGGATGGCAGCAGCACGGAGCCTGGCTCCTCGGCCCAGCCCAAGGTGGACGTGCGCATGATTGACTTTGCACACAGCACCTTCAAGGGCTTTCGTGATGACCCCACTGTGCATGATGGACCTGACATGGGTTATGTGTTCGGGCTGGAAAACCTCATCAATATCATGGAACAAATGCGTGAGGAAAACCAGTAGCCCTGTGCTACAGCCTCTTACTGTCCTGGTGGCAGCAGCAGACAAGACCACCTACTACCACAGGAAAAAAGAAGACAACTTTGATTTTAAACAATTGTATTGCTCCATTGTTTTTAAATGTACTTGATAGGAGAGCTGAGGGGAGGCAAGATGGAAGAGCTCCTCATGCCAGCCAGATGGTTCTGACAGCGCTAGCTCTGCCTTCTGGAAGAGGCTCCATAGATGCCTGCTGGGTGTTGGGTGTTCTGGTTCTCCGCTTGTCACATGCGCGTTCTGAAGGGAGGACCTGAACACAGGGAAGAGAAAGCAGGAGAACTCTGGGGCTCTTCAAGGGGCTGTGGCTCTGTTGTGAGGAACCTCTTTCCTTGGGAGTCCCCAGGAGAGCCTTCCTTTTGAAATTCTCCTGTGCTCTTTGGTAAGGGCACTTGATGGTTGGCAGTGTCTGTGGGGCTGATGGTGATCAGCACAGGTGCTGGTCTGTGTTTGGTGTCGTGAGTCCTGCCCTGGGTTTTCTGACAGGGCTTTGCTTTTGATACTGCCTTTTTCTGTTGTTTGGGCACTGTGAATAACCAACCCAAACTCAGAAACAAAACGACCAAATGCAACCCCTGGCAGAGCTGCAGCCGGGAGGGAATGACACTGCCTGGGCTTGTACTCAAGCCTGGGTCCTGCTTCCTCTCCGCTGGTGTGGCATGGGCAGGCCTGCATACAGGCAGGCATGGGGCTCTGTGAGAGTAACTCTGCCCTGGACCAGTGACCAAGCAAGAAGTCAGCTCGTGGGCTAGCAATAGTATCTGTAGCAGTTAATGTGACCCCAGCTGTGCAGTGGGGCCTTTTGGACCATTTCAGCCCTTATGTCCTGTAGGTCCTACAGGTTGTAGGTGACTATGTCTCCCCAGGACCAGGCTGTCTTCTTCCCCCTGCTCTTCTGGCAGGTCCATGCATGAAGATGGTGGAAGGGGAGGCTGTGAGTTGGGGTCGATCCCTCTCTTTGTCTCCTCCCTGAGGGCCTCCAGGTGAGGGAGGGGGCTCCTGGGTGAGTGAGGAATGCTGCCACCTGACTCTTTCCTTTAGTTTTGCTGCAGAGAGTTGGTCCTTCCCAAAATTAATAACCAGTTTGGGGATGAACAGCCAGCTGGATCATGCTCTGCTGCCAGGCTCCTTCCTGGAGCTGGTGCTTTACCCACAGCTCCCCTTGATGAGGGCATTAATGTTTGATACTGTGGCCTGGTGGTACTGAACTGTACCCCGCTCTGCATCACCCCCCTGTGTTTCTGTTCTGCATCTCCAGTTGCTCCCTCTTTGGTGTCACTGACTTGTTCCATGGCATTTATCATTTTCCTGGCTGCCTGAAAAACTGCGTGGGTACCTGCAAGGCCGGGGTTGGGGTTTGGGGTTTTGTTTGTTTGTTGTTTTTTTACTTCAGGAAAACTTGTTTGGAGAATACTCGCATGTAGCATGTGTGTCGAAGCGGTGTGTGCACGGCCTGTTTGGAAAGCATTGGTGCTGGGCTGGTGGCCAGCCATAGCTGCCACAGTCGGTGTAGGGTGTGGCAGGGGCACTGGAAGGGTGCAGGGGTAGTTGCCAACTTTCTCCTACCTAAATCACACCCCTCTGCCTCTTTCCAAGCTACTCAAAGGCTTGACCAAGCTACTGCTTCCCTCCAGCTCCCTGGCCAAGAACCTTCATTCATAGAAACATTTAGGTTGGAAAGGACATTTCAAGATCATCAAGTCCCTTACCCCTACTCTTCCATGTCCACCACTAAGCCATATCCCCCTCTTCACAGTTTTTTAAACACCTCCAGGGATAGGGACTCCATTGCTTTCCTGGACAGTGAAAGTTTTTTCCAGTGTTTAGCCTGGATCTCACCCGCTGCAGCGCAAGGCCATCCCCTTTTGTTCTAGGAGTAGTTACGTGGAAGAGACCAACACCCCCATCACAGCGACCTCTTATTGGGTAGTTCTAGAGACGTCCCTGCCTCTCTGCCCTCTGCTGGGTTCCTGTTTCACCACTGCTGCGAGCTGCCTCCCTGCCGGGGTGGCCAGGGAACTAGGCAGTGGGAGCGAGCTAGGCTGCTGGAGCAGGTGAGTCAGAGCCCTACACCAGCCCTGCTGTCCTTCCGGGCTTCTCGTATCCCATCTTGTGCATGTCCTTACACTCGGCGGGCTGTACTCGGGCTGGCGCAGGGCCCTTAAGTCTTGGGGAGCCTCTCTGCACCCCTCTGGCGCTGCCTCTTGCCCTTTCTCTGAATGAGAGGCACTGCCTGTGCTTCCCCTTGGACCACCGCGGTGGAACTCTACAGCTTGTATATAGCCGTGCTTCTCCCCCAGTTTGTTTTTACATAAATAATCACCCTCTTTGTGCTTCACGAGAACCAAAAACCATTAAAGGATCTGTTTTTGTCCGTGGTGTACTGTGCCTGCCTTTCCCCGGGGCGTGAGGGGGGGGCGGGAGGCTCAGGCAGGACTCGTAGACCTCGCCTCGCTACGCCAGGTAGGGTGCAGCCCCTTCCCAACAAGGCTCGCACTGGCACCGCGCAGAGCTCGGCAGGCTGCAGCAGTGACCCGACCTGGCAGCTCCTGGGGGGAGGCAGGAGGCGAGCGGGACCCTTCTGTGGGCGATTGGACTGAAGGTGAACGACAGCACCTGAGGGCATCCGCGGCGGGAGGCAGGACCGGAGGCGGACGCTAGCATCTGGAGTGACCCGCAGGATGCGGGAG
>VWZE01006470.1:34677-98249 GCA_013396675.1 Eubucco bourcierii | reverse complement strand
TGAGGCTAGGGACCTTGGGGACACCATGGGCAGCAGGGTGGGTATGGGCAAGGTTGAGGGGCATTGAGACCAGGAAGCCGTGCTTATGGGTAGGCANTGGGTAGGGATACAACACACTGCAAAGTGATGGACAGGGATGGGGACTCTAGGAAGGGTGGGTGTACCAGGATGGGTATGGGCAGGATGAGGGAAACCAGGGGCAGCAAGGCGAGGTGAGGACCCCAGTTGAGGATTCAGGGGGACTGGGGGCTTGAGAGGGGGAGTGGAGAGCAGGGACACTGAGACAGTTACAGGTAGGGCCAGGAGGGCCTGGACACTGGGCTCACCCCCTCCCTGTGGTGTCACTCATGGCCGGGCAGCGGGGCCGCTGGCACTGGCACGGGACCTGCTGGCCGAGGGCGGGGAGCCCTTCTTTGTCCTCAACAGCGATGTGATCTGCGAGTTCCCCTTCGCGGCGCTGGCCCGTTTTCACCAGCAGCATGGTGGCGAGGGCTCACTGGTGGTGACCCGTGTCGAGGAACCAGCCAAGTATGGTGTGGTGGTGAGCGAGGCCGACACTGGCCGCATCTGCCGCTTCGTGGAGAAGCCACGCGTCTTTGTGTCCAACAAGATCAACGCTGGGCTCTACATCTTCAGCCCTGGCATTCTGCAGCGCATCCATGTAGGGAATGGGGTGCTAGAGCTGGGCTGGGCTGGTGGGCGTGGGCCCCCTCTCAGCCCTGTGACCTGTCCCCACAGCTGCGTCCCACCTCCATTGAGAAGGAGATCTTCCCAGCCATGGCACAGGAAGGGCAGCTCTATGCCATGGAGCTGCAGAGTAAGGCTCTGCATGTGGTGTTTGCAGCATGGCAGGGTCTTGTCTGGACTGTCACTCCCATGCTGAGGACTGGCACTTTGGCTTTATCCCTACAGGCTTCTGGATGGATATTGGACAACCAAAGGACTTCCTCACAGGCATGTGCATGTACCTGCAGTGGCTGCGGGCTCAGCACCCTGAGAAGCTGCACTCAGGGCCCGGTGTTGTAGGGAATGTGCTGGTGGTAAGTGCCAGCCCCTAGCACACTGGTCCTGAGCACCTGTCAGATGTTCTCTGTCTCTTCCCACCACTGTCCTCGCTGCCATCCTCCTGTCCTCATGGTGGCTGAGTGGCACAGACCCTGCCAAGAGCTCTGGTTGTCGTGCTGGCCCCGATGCAGCCTCTCTTCCTTCCAGGACCCCAGTGCCAAGATCGGGGCAAACTGTGTCATTGGCCCCAACGTGACGATCGGGGCTGGTGTGGTGGTGGAGGATGGGGTGCGCATCAAACGCTGCACTGTGCTGGAGGGGGCCCGCATCCGCTCCCACTCCTGGCTGGAGTCCTGCATTGTGGGCTGGAGCTGCTCTGTGGGACAGTGGGTGAGGACATGGGTGCCCCTGAAGGGTTTGGGGCTCAGCTCTTGCCCTCCCACTTCTGCTGGCTGCAGCTGAAGGGATGGAAGGATGCGCTGGTGGGCAAGAGCAAGAATGTGGCACTGAGCCCTGAACCAGGGCAGGCATGACAAGGGCCTCTATGGGGCAGGTGCGTATGGAGAATGTGACAGTGCTGGGTGAGGATGTCATTGTCAACGATGAGCTCTACCTCAACGGGGCCAACGTGCTGCCACACAAGTCCATCGCTGAGTCTGTCCCAGAGCCGCGCATCATCATGTAGCAGCCTGCGGTGGACCCTGCACTTCTGGCTCTGCTTGGATTAAATATTTATATTTCCAGCTACTGCTGAGCGTCATCTGAGCATGGCCTGAGCTCTGGGTCACCTGCCAGAGCTGGCCTGGCTTCCCGTCCCCACATCTCAGGGTACCACATAAGGAAGAATAATTTAATGTTGCATTTCATGAAGTCAGCCCGCAGCCAGGGGCAAGTTAACAGCCCAACTGCCCAGCCTGGCCCCCCTGCCCCAGTACCGGGGCTGCCGCAGAGCTTGGGCTCCCCTCCCTGAGAATGGCCCATGGGACAGAGAGGTGCTGGGTGAGGGGGATGCTGGGGCCCAGAGCCTGGCAGTCGATCTCAACCCTAGCAGCCTGTCCTTCCCGACAGCCCCCTGCCCCACACTGGCCAGTGCTGGGTCTTGGCCCTGTGGGCAACGGCCCTGTTTGAGAGAAGCCAGTTGCTCAGCTTGGGGAGCCTGGGGTGTGTGGTTGGGTGCTAAGAGCTGGTTGGCTTGGTGAAGTCATCCACTCCTGTAATGGTGGCCTTGCAGAAGAAGCAGTCCTTGTTGTTCATCAGGTGCTGGTTGATGCAGGCTCTGGGACAGAGAAAGAGTGTAAGTGCTCCCCAACACAGCATGGGGAGGCCACCCTGGGGGGGTGGGGGTCACATATGTGAGCTACTCACTTGCACGACTTGTGGGAGCAGGGTCTAAAGATGGCTGAGATTGGGTGTGCGTAGCAAATTGGGCACAGGTCTTCCTCACTGGTGGGCTGTTGGGAGACATCAGACTGCTACCAGTGCCAGCAAAGCCTCCACGTCCCAGGGCAGCTGTGCTGGGGCTACTGCCAAACACAGGGACTGGGCAGGGGAAAACTCACCAGTGTGGTGGCAGCTGCCTGCTTGGACTCCTCACTCAGGTGGCTCAGCATCTTTTCCACCTTTTCCAGCTCCTCGGCACTGATGTACCCTGTGTCTGTGAAACAAATAGTGAATGTGGGGGTGAATGCAGCTCAGGCTTCCCCAAGGTGCTAGAGGACTGCAGGTGCCCTTGGAAATCAGCCAGGACAGGGAGCCTGGTGCTGGGGACAGGAATTTTGGGTATTTGGGTCAGCAATTGGACACTGGGCACCACAGAGTGACAAAACTGCCAAAAGCAGGCAGTGGACAGAGCTCCATCCCAGATGCCACCACTGGGAGACAGCAGGAGAGCCATGGACCCCTGTCCCACAGCTGCAGGGCTGGGACATGTTGCAAGGATCACAAACGGCAGGAGTTCCATCCTCCATTCCAGCCATGGTCCCATAGTAGCCACAGCCCAGGTCCCCATGCAGCAAGAACACTTACACCTGCGCAGGGAGAAGTGTCGCTTGTCTGCGGTCGGGGCAGCAGCTGCCAGGGCTGAGGACTCGGCGTGGCCCAGGAGGTACTGGATGGAACGCAGCTGGAAGCAGGGGTCCGCCAGCAGCACTGCTGTTGCACGCTCGGCCCTGCGGAAGGACATAGTCTGGCCTTTGCCCTGGGTGAAACTCACCCTAGGATCACAAGACCACGCCACTGCAGCCCTATCCAGCAGGCCCCCTGACTCCTTGCAGCATGGAGCCAGGGAAACGTGCTCAAATGCAGCTGAAGGGCACAGCAGCCATCCTCCTCCTCTGCCTCCCCCAGCTCAGCATCTCGAGGGATCGATACGGTGCATTAGCGCTTGCTGAGGCTGCAGCCCTTGCCTGGTGAGCCCAGGGAGCTGCAAGGCAGCTGAAGCAGCCAGCATCATCCTCGCTTCACAGCACCACAAAGGTGAAGGGAGAGCTGCTGCAGCAGCTGCCTCATGGCAGGAGCTGTGCTCCTCTACACCAAGGGACAAACCAGTGTATTCCCAGGGCAAGTGGCTCCCTGACAAGGCAGGAAGCAGTAGCCATGTTTGAGGCCAAGGGCAGCCACAAGAAGGGACAGATGAAGGCCATCTTAGCAGGAATCTCCATCAGGCTCCAGTGCTGTGGCCCTCGGCAAAGCAGAACACTTGCTCCGTGGTTGGCCCTCAGGCAAACAGAGCAGGGAAGCGATCTGGCTGCACAGGTTAAGCCGGGGCTGGGGTGGAGGGGGTTAACAGTCTCTTGATTCACAGCAGCTGCAGCAGCCAAACGAGCTTTTTTGCTGCCCTAATGGAAACCAATTCCCCAGCCCGCCTTTCCACTTCGCACTAACTGGGTAATGACATTTCTGTGCATCCTGCCCTTCACCCTGTGGCAACCCCTCCCCACAGCACCCTCTCCGCCCTGGGCTGGGCTGGGCTGGGCTCAGGACCCCCCATGGCCAGAGGAGCCGGAGGATAGCTGCTGCTTCATGCAAGAATTGATAAGGACGAGAGCAGCGTGAAGGACCGTGACTTGGTGCTAAGCACCAAGGCAGGAAGGGAATGACGAGCATCTCTTCTGTCAGGCTGGGTGCAGGATGTTGCACGATGGGGCTCGAGGTGACGATGGGGCAAGTTTATTCCAGCATCCTGCCGGAGGCTGGGCAGTGGTGGAGCAGCCAGCACAGCTCTGCTTCGTCGCCTAACAAATTCCAGCGGCTCCAGGCTGCGCTTCTCCAGCGGGAGGGACAGCGACTGCACACCGGTAAGGTCGGAGGGTTGGTGAAATGGTTCTGAGCATCCCTGGGGAAAAGCCACCACGCGGGGCTGGTGCCGGCTGTGCATGGCCCTGCCCACTAACAGGACAACCACGGCCACAGCCACCACCGTGGCCACCACTCCCCACGCCAGGACCAATGGGATCCTGCCCGGCCCACAGGCTGTGCACTGCCAGTACGGTCATAAATAGGGGCAGGAGAGGGACCGCGCTCTCGCAGCGAGCTCCGGCCCCGGAAAAATGCTGGCCGGGAGGGAACCGAATGGTGCTCACCAGGGACCTGAGCATGGGGATGCTGAGCCGTGAGAAACTTCGTGCTCCAGGGACGCCCGACAGCAGAAGACTGCAAGGCATTCGCCGAGCACGCAGCACAGCCCCGAAACGCTGGAGTGTCTCAGACCCCTGACGGCAGACGCCAGCTCCCACCCTACGGCAGCCGGGTGCTGGGCAGCCCACGAGCAGCCAGAACAGAATACAGGTACGGGCCGCCAAGGTGAGGTACGGCAGTGCTGGGCAGGGCGATGCTGCCCTTGAACTCTTTTCAAGCCCCACGGCTGGAATCGGGGTCTGGCTTTGCAAGGTGCAAAGGGGCAGCTGTGGATGCTTGGTAGGACCCCTCTACCAAGGTAGCACAGGGGGATAGAGGGGAGGACTGCAGCAAGCTTTCTCTTACATCTTGTCGAGCTGTGCTGTGCTGCTGAGCTGCACGAGAGGCACCTGCCCGGCACAATGTCCCTGCAGGCATCTGCAGATCTGCTCTGGCTTCAGGTGGGAAAGCTGGTGGTGCTGCTGCTGTTCCAGCTGTGTGCCCACGGCCACACTCCCCACACCTCCCCACTGCCCCGCAGCTGTCCCAGCGCCTGCATCTGCACCTCCGACCTGCTGAGCTGCAGCCGGCAGACACTGCAGCGTGTGCCCCGGGCACTGCCACCCACTGCCACCACTTTGGACCTCAGCCACAATGCCCTCACCCAGCTCCATGACCACTGGCTGGCTGCCCTCCCGCACCTCGAGGCCCTCCACATCAGCCACAACCAGATTAAGGACCTTTCTCCACAGGCCTTCCACAATGCTTCCTACCTGAGGCACCTCGACATGTCCTCCAACCACCTGCACGCTGTTGAGACGCACTACTTTGATGCGCTGGTGAGCTTGGAGGAGCTGCTGCTCTACAACAACCGCATTACACGAGTGGATGAAAATGCCTTCACCAAGCTGAGTGGCCTGCGGAAAGTCTACCTGAGCTGGAACAACCTGACCACCTTCCCTTTCCACTCAGTTCAGGGGCTGGGAAACTACAGCCTCCGCACACTGGACCTCTCCTCCAACAGCCTGAGCAGCATCCCTGTGGAGGAGCTGGCAGCTTTGCCTGAAAACATCAGGAACGGCTTGTACCTCCACAATAACCCTGTGAGGTGCAGCTGCCCGCTTTACCTGATGCTCCAGCGCTGGAAGCAGCGAGGTTTCAGCTCTGTGAAGGATTTCTTTGAGGATCACACCTGCAAGGTGTCTGATAATGTGCCCCGGTCCTTGATCAAGTTCCTCAAATACAACCACATGTTTGAGAACTGCTCGGCAGGCCCTGAAGACATGCATCCTGTGCCCTTCCCTGTGATGGTGGGCCAGACCCCCCTGCTCACCTGCAACACCAGTCTGCCAGCCTCAGCCACCACCTACATGTGGATCTCTCCTCAACATGAGCCCATCAAACATCCAGGGAATAGCAACCGCTCCTTGGAGGTTTACCGCAATGGCAGCCTAAAGATTGCAGCAGCCAAGCCCTGGCACTCGGGGGTCTATGTAGGCTTGGCCATCAACAACCCCCGCAATTTCAGCAGGCTATGTGAATTCAATGTGACAGTTCACTACCCCAAGCCAGACGGGGAGACCTTCAGCACCGGCCTCACAACACTACTGGGGTGCATTGTGAGCCTGGTGCTCGTGATCATCTACTTGTACCTCACTCCCTGCCGCTGCCTGAGCTGCTGCAAGAAGCCAGCTCCCCTCAGCCCTCCGCAGGAGTGCAGCGCCCAGTCCTCCATCCTCAGTACCACTCCCCCTGCCACCGATGGCCCAAACCGCAAGGTCAGTGCCAACAAGCACGTGGTCTTCCTTGAGCCCATCAGGGAGACGCAGAATGGCAAGATCCGTCTGGCTCTTGGTGAGGACCTCCCTGACCCCAAGCACCCCAAGGTTTTGCAGCTCAAGTCAGACTCAGAGTCCATCAGCTCTGTCTTTTCAGACACCCCTATTGTGTCATAGTGGGGCAGAGCTGGGAGCAGAGACAGAGCCTCCTGAGAGCTGTTCTCCTCTACTGCTGCTAAAGGCAGGATTGTTGGGCTCCCTGAATTCCCAGCTTTGACCACAACCCACAAGGGTGACCAGCATCACCCACAGCTACTTCAGCCATGAGCTCGTGGTGGGTTTTGGACTGGGGGTGGATGTTGGTGCCAGGCAAGAGCTCTTTGCATAAGCCACTAACAACAGCCTTGTTAGCACAAGGGTAACATTGATGAACCCAGCACACCTGAAGAACCTCCACTTCCTTCAGGCAGCCGAACTCGCCAACAGTGGCTCTGGGGCCAGTGGTCTGCCACAGGCTGGGCATGTGAGACTCAATTTGGTGCCACTGTAATGGATGCCCCAGCCAAAGAATAGCAATGACAAGTGGGGTACTGTCCTCACTCCTGCGAAGGTCCCCAGGGATGGCAATGTCACCAGTCTGTCTGTGCCAGTTCTCATCAGCATGATGTGGCTGGGGGCACAGGGGGAGCATGACCCCATTTCAAGGCAGGAACACACCCCATCCTTGAACGTGGTCGCACAGGAGGGATGGAGCTCAGCACCCGACCATCCACGCAGCCAAGGAAATGTGACAAGCTTTTGTTCCCCAAGCAGCTGTAAATAGTCAAGGCAGGATTAGGTGCCGCGATATAGCACCTGGCCCGCATTGCTCAGAGCTCCCTGTGCCAAGGACACAGAGGGCTTGGATGCACCACCCTCCTTCGCTGCACCACCCTCCTTCGCTGCACCTCCCTCCTTCGCTGCTTCTCCTTGAGGCGGACAGACATGCTGCTAGAGCACAGCTATTTAGGCAGTAATCTAATCACAGCCTATCGATAAATGTGAGTAATCCTCTCTTGGGTCATAATTCTCTAGTTACATTGGAATAAAAAATACCTATTTTTTTAAGCTCATGCTGGGCTGAGTGTCTCCTTGCCCTTGCAGGGCAGCAGTGTGTAGCCACCCTGCAGCCCATGGGTGCAGTGGTGGGGTCTGAAGCAGCCCTGAATTCCTGCTGCCCTAGCACACAGAGCCAGGTGATTCACACCAAGCTCAGAATCTCTGTTCCCATCAGCATCAGGGTGGACTCAATGAAGGGGGTTAAATGTGCTTGAGACAGAGCTGGTGGCCTGGGTCTGGTGCAGGAGCAGCATCCAGTGACTTGTTCCTGGGAGGGCAGGTCTCCAAAATGATGCCTGGGAGTGGGGAAGGAGCAGTGCCAACAGATAAAAGGGCTTATCTAAAGCTCAAAACAGACAAGCAGGATTGAGGAGTTCTGAGGAGACCCACTCAGGATGGGACTGGCCCTATCTTTGGCTGAGTTTCAGTATCTTCTGTGGTCAGAGTCCCCACTTCACCGGACACTGGTGTTGCTTTCCCCAGCACCCAACTTTGCATAGCCCTGGTGGAGAGAGCAGCTCTGCCTCCCATGCCTGATGCTCCAGAGAGATAAAGGTGTCCTCCCAGATCACCTGCAGCACAGGGGATGCCAGAGCCACGGGGCTGCTCAGACACAACCCAAGCAGGGCAAATGGGGATCAGGACCCTTTGCAGACCTCCCCTACAACCTGCAGCCCCCCATGGCCATGCACTCCAGCTCCAGGACCTGCTAGAAGGAGGTGAAAGTCCCTGCAGCACTGGAACAGTGCTAGCACCTGTCCTTCAACTTTTGCAGCCAGAAAACAAGCAGCGTTTTTTCCCAGCAGAGTCAACCCTACCCAAGTACTTGTCAGAACTCCCCCAGTCCATTCAAGAAGGAGCGAGCATTTGGGGAAGCAGCTCTCTGGAGATAACGAGAGCCTCCTAGTGCCCGTCCCGACGCTGACCTTGAGCACGGCTTCATGAGATACGTGCCCTGCCGCTGCGCACCCCGCGGCCGCTGCTCGGTGAGGGCGATGGGATGCGCAGCGACAGGCCCCGTCGGCCCGCGCCCTCGCTCCCCACGCTCCCGCCGCTGCCGGCACTGTCGCCTCGCGTTAGCGCAGCACTCCTGACGAGCCCTCAACGCCGAGCCGGCCACGCCGGGGTGCTGACGGAGTGTCGAGGTGTTGCCGCGTTGGATAGATAGGTGAGTGACACCCTGCCCCGTGCAGATGGAGCTGAGGCGATGCCATGCCTTGGCTTTGCAACCACGTTGGGATCTCATGGAAAGGATGGTTTCAATTTGCCCTAGGATTGTCTAGAAAACAGACCCAGCTGAGAGGGCCTAGGTTGAAATTTGGCAAGGTCATTGCCTTAAGTCTGCTGAGATGGTGCTGAGCCCATGTTGGAGCACACACCACATCTAAGCACCACATGTTCCCCCAAAAGTAAAGCTGAAGGGTTGCTCTAGGCTCCAGCACCTGGAGTGGGTGCTACCTACCCACTGCTTTGCTGTCACCGTCCCCATGGGTCTCCTCGCAAACCTTCCCCCTCCCTGGTACCAACACCAGCATCCCGTGCATTAATGCTCCTGCAAACCAGCATCCTCAGCCAAGACTGAAGCTCAGGAAAAGAGCTCAGGACCACCTGAGAGTGTGAGAAAAGCTCCCAAATGCCTCTCCAGGGACACACAAGCCTGGAGAAACCCAGGAGAACTCTTTTAGGCTGGCTGCAATTCTATCCCTGCAGAAAGGCTGAGCCTCACTGCGCCAGGGACAGCATATCTGGGGTTCCTCACTGCCTTTACCCAGGAAAATCCTGTTGCTGCATTTCACATCTTCATGATGCTCAGAACAGACCCCACACATTGCTGCTCCAACAAGCAAGGCACAGCCATCTGAACTGCCAAATCGGTTCATTAAGCAGCCTAAAAAGCAAACTGCCTCAGCAAAAAAACAACCTAGCCAGAAGCAGAGTCTCCCTGACAGGCAGGAGTTGGGAAACATAATGGATGGTCCCTGAGGAATCCACTGTCCTCTCTCAGCTACCATCTGCACCATTACAGCTCCAGCTTGCAGCCAAACTGGCTTCCTACTCCTTGACTCTGCAGGGTGAAGCAATGGGTCAGGACAAAGCATGGCATCACATAGCAGGATAAAGACCAGCTTTGAGAACCAGTCTCCAGTGTTAACTCCTGTCTTCCCTGGCACTTCATATATTAGACAGGACAACGTGGGCACAGTGAATGCATGTCCCATTCCTGTCCTCTTGGCACCAGGGCTGGACACACAATGTCCATGTCTGGCCATGGATCCTTCCCTTATGATGCTCATAGTTTTTCAAAGAGCTTGAAGTAGGAAAGCCCGTTGCTGGGTAGCATGAAGCCTACTCCTGCTTCTCAGCACGTGCCTGACAGCCCTGAGGGACTGGGAGATCCTAGCCTTGGCAGTTCCACTCCCCAGGATGCAGTGTTTGGAGCTGGCAGCTTGTGAAAACTGTAGGAAACTAAGGTCAGACTCTGTTTGCAGTCATGAAACCTAGGGCTAACCTAGTCACTCCTCTATGCTCTGCCTCATGCTCATCCCAATGCATTACGCACTGCAAGGCTTGAGCACCACTCACTTTCTGAGCTTTCAGAGCAAAGCAGCAAAGATTCCTTTAGACTCAGTGGTCCATGAAATCTCTACTTGTCCATGATAGCTCACTCATCAATATGTGCTAAATGGGCATGAGTGTTTAAGTGATTAGTAATTAGTGTTCTATGTGACTGCAGAGAACTCCTGTGTCCGTCAGCGAACAGCCAAGTCCCCAGGGTCTCAATAGTGCTGCTCCTCCTGGAAGGTCCTGCTGGGTTCTGTTCAGCATCCCACTGGCACAGTGCAGCTGTTTCTGGCCCAGGATCCCTGTTCTCTGCTCTGCTGGTTGATAGCACCATGGTCCTGGTGACAAAAGTTCTCTTCCCTCTATTTCCTCCATCTTTCAGGCAGAAGTCCCTGGGAGATGAACCTTGAAGGCTGCTTAGATCTTTTCTTGTACAGTTGCAATGCAGACAGGTTTCCTGGCTCCTTGCATGTGCTGTAACCCTCCAGACTCACACTGCAGCCACCATCCATGGGCAGGGCTCGGAACTGCACTGCCTGGCCTTGCTCCCCCTGCCACCGAGGTCATGATGTCCATGAGGCATAAGGGAAGCACAAGGAGTAAAATGGTGGACAGGGCTCAGGACTATGTAGCTCATCTCAGCTCTAGGATGGCCACTCAGTTTACCCAAAGCCTGTTCCAACCTATGCATCCAGTACTAACAACAACATGCCCTCACCTGTAAGGGACAAGAGCCTCACGTTTGGGCCTCATCCCTTCCCCTGCTGCTTGCTCTCGACAGGATCCTTACAACAGCTCTAGCCAACATTGCGCCATTAGCTCACTCCAAAGGAGGCTGAATAGAAAATCTGCTCAATTATTTAGCAGACAAATGAGGGGATGATACCAGCTGAAGGCAGCCAGAGTCTCTGGCACAAACCCAACAATTCAACTCAACTCCTGGCTCAGTCTGTCAGATTCTGCCTTCCTTTTCCTCCTCCCGAAACCAGGGCTCAGTCCCTAGTGCCTCCAAAGAACCAGTGCACGGGCATCCCTGCCTCTCATCCCTTACTTTAGGTGAGATTCCCTGCAACAAAGGTGCTGCCCAACTGCTGTCAGACCTGCAGGCTGGGAGGGGAAGTCATGTCAGGAGACCTGAGCAGTCCCAAAACACTGTAGAGACCAAAATAGTTTTAAACCAAGTGAGACAGCCAGCACCAGGCTACCCCACTCTTGGTTCCAGACAAGGTTTAGCTCCCTCCCTGCAAGCCCTCAAGCGACAGGCAGCTGCTCTACTGGGAAACAACTGCCACGCTCCTGTCTGGGAACTCTGCTGAAGGACTCCAGCTTGAGCTAGCACCTCCCTATCTGTATCGTGCACTTATTCTGCTCTACCCAGTCTACATCCAGTGAGGGAGCTGAGCCATGAAATCCCCAGGCCCTGCTACAAAGATCAGTAAGGCCATATCAGGTGGGCACTGAAGCTTTGATTCACCACAGCAGCACCAGCAGTCCTGGCAGATGAGGAAAATGCATTTCTTCTGTCTCAAAAGCACAGCCTGCTCCATCCAGGGACCAAGGTGTACAATGTTATCAGCTGGCTCATCATATCCCAGCCTGGGCACTGTTCCCTTTTCTTGTGCTTAATAGCTCTGATGCCAGGAGTCCAGAGCAAGAGGACTTGCTGAATGTCCTGTGCTGAGGCACAGCACAGGCTGAGGCATCCAGCTCCATCTTGGTAACACAACTGAGTTGTCAGTGCCCTGGCTCTCCTTATTCCTCCACCCTTCCCAACTAGAACCTTCTGACCCCATTACTGCCACCTCATTGCTTCACATCCTCTCTTTCCCAGGGCAAACTTTGCAGTGGCTTCCAACCAAGTGCCTTGCACAGCAGCAGCTCACTGAGTTAGAGGCAACCAGAAAAATGAAAAAAACACAGCCAAGGTCCTGTCCTCTGGCTTCATTCTCTTGGGCAGAGCCTCCTCACAGGATAACAGTTGGTGTCCCAGGTAATTCCCACAGAGAAGCTCCTATGTGCAAATGTGGGTCAGATAATCTCTCTGTTGGTGTTTTCTGGCAATCTAAGAGTTGCCAAATAGGATCTGGGAGAGATTTTGCTGGGCCCATTGCTGCTGACCTTCCTGTTTTTTGAGAGACCATGGGGAGGACACCCCTGTGGGGCTCTGCTTACTTCAGCCACACCTCACAGTCCTCAGCACCCTGCAGCTTTGGCACCAATAGGCTTGCACACAGTATGAAGCCACAACTGAACTCTTGAGGAACACAAAGGCAGTAGAAAAGCCTTTGTGATTCCTCTCAGATCTGTTTGCTGCTTTCATGCAGGCAGCAGAAACACTCTAAGTGGGTACATCGCCTGCACCCTGGTCCTCAATTCAGAGGGTGGCTGACTGGTTCTTCCCTTCCCCGTGAGGTATGTCACCCGTGGCCATGCTGACCTCTACCATCAGGCTGCCCATCCCCTCTGTGTGGGGAGTGGTAGAGGGTCACCAAGCCAGCCGCCTCAGTTCTTTTGTCTTGATTGATTGACCTCAATGTCTCCCTTGCAACATTTGCTTGCCTTTTATAGACCAGTGATGTATCAAACCACAGATTTAGTGCAGGGCTTTGCAAAATCACATCACAGCATTTTGTTTTATAGGCATTTTTCCTTGGGCTTCCTCCTGTTCTACCTTGTGCTTCTCCTGCTCAGCTAGGTTCACCGTAAGGACACAATGCTTTTCTCACATCATTCCCCTGGAATGTATTTATTTCTGCTTTCCAGTGCCTAAGGAGGTGACTACAAAGCCCTTGAAGTTTGGTCAGAGACTTGCCACTTCCCAACCACACACCACAGGATATGGCACCTCTGGTTTGAGACCACACAGCCTGCTGCTGCCCAAGGCATGAAGGATGCTGCTGGCAGAGAGGGGACAGTGCCACTTGGCTACGTAAACCCCTGTGACACTGGCTGCCTGAATTTCACTAACCCACAGCTCAAACAGTTTTTCAGGTAAAGGAAACAGTCTGGAAGCTTTCTGTCCCCCCCAGGACTCCCTGCAGGCTAGGAAGCCTGTGACTGTTACCACAGCATCTCCCTAGCATTCTTCAGAGTTTGTTAAATTGAAGGTCAGAGAAGGAGCTTTATCCCCATTAAAGTCACCTGGCCTGGGACAGATGCTCAAGGAACAGGGAGCCAGAGAAGGACTTGTCATCCTACCTGGCATGCAGGGAACTGCTTTATCACCTTCCACCCAGGAAGAAGTGTCTACTTGTGACATGAAATTCATGATGTTTGCCCTTTCCAGAGAGCAGGATTCTGGGGGTGAGCAAATCCACCCCTCTGCACAGTCCAGAAAGGCCACTGATGAATGTCCTTGTGCTGAGCTCCTCGCACTGTCACACCTGGGGCTGTGAGACTGGTGCAGCAGCCACAGGAGGTAGGATATAATTAGATATATTTGTATGTATCTTCAAGTCCTTGAGAGAAGCTGAAAGTCTGGCTGCAGGGCTGAGCTGCCTGGCCAGATGGGGCTCAGCTCTCTGCAAAGCCAGAGACTATCATGTTCTCCAAACAAAAGCAAGCAGGGTGTGCAGTGCGAACAGAAGAGCCACATCTCCCACAGCACTGTACAGGGTATGGGGGCCAGACAAGACACCGATGAATGACATCAGGAGAGAGCAAAGGCAGAGCTGCAGAGGATGCCAGAATAAGTCTGTTTGCAAGACTGGGTAGAGATACATAAACTAGCAGATCAGCTGTGGCTCTGTCCAGCCACAGTTTTCCCCCAGTGCTGTCACTGAGTAGCTGGCTACCATAAACACAGGGAGATTTACTTCACCCAAAAATTGGCATCACCTAAGTGCCTGGATAAGATGTGTCTCACCCTTGTGCCACAGGTCTGGACAGCCAGAGAGCTCTCTACCTATTTTGATGCCTCCCCAATATGTGTCCAGCTTTAAACTCCCTTGCACCCACTGCTGTGTATCACAGCACTTTGCCTCCATCATCACACTGGCACATGCAGAGTTCACCCCCTTCAAGAGCAACTGTCCTGCCACATAGAGTGCCAGACTCCATCCTGGGGAGGAAAGTGCAGGTGTGCTGACAGTACAGCACCTTATAGCTACCTCTCACAAGGACTTTGCTGCACCACAGGAAGGAATTTTTCACTCTGCAGTAGCACTGGGATCAAGTTGCTGCAGAGGCACATGCGTCCTTGTCTGTTTACCTACTTTGTGCACATCTGCCTCACCTCGTGTGGTTCCCTACACACCCACATCACTCCTGCAACACCTTCCACGGCACTGGCTAAGGAATGTCAGTGCCCAAAGCAATGCCACACGTGACAGCTCTGTACTTTGGAAGTCAAAAGCCACTCACCCCTGAACATCAGTGTCCACAAGCAGCCGGACCAGGATCCCTGTCACAGCCACAAGGATTGGGTAATGGTCCACACTGTCCAGTCCTACAAAAGCAATGGAGATAGATAGAGCCACTGCCGCCCCAAGACAGGCAAAGCAGAGTGTCACCATAACTTCCAGCCTTGGTGGCAGCACAGTCCAGGAGGTAGGGGATCACAACTTGGGCTCTCCTATGGATCTCTGGGTTTTGTTAAGGACAGGGGAGTCTTTCCTGCTGACATCTAGGCCCTTGCTTCTTCTAAACCTCAAGAGAAGTTGGTCTGTGCCCTCCTAAGCAGGCAGGAAAATCCAGTTTCTGTATGGGAAATAGAGGATGCCCCTAACACAGCACGTGGAGCCAGTCTCTACTAACAGGCTGCCCATGGTCATCTGCACATGGAGAGGGGCTGCTGCTGAGAATGGGCTCCCCCAGCAGTTCAGTGCATCTTCACGCCATGCAGAGCACGGCAACCAAACATGCTATCTAAACTACAATCTGTCCAGGGCTCTGAGCCTTGCAAACAGCTCTCACCTAACCCATGTCAGATCAGCATCTAGCAAAATACATCTCCCCAGCCAAGCACAGCATACTCCCAACACACACTGCCAGACCTATGCATTTGCTGCCTCATGAGGACAGAGCTCCTGAAGGGAACCAGAGCTGATGGGTAGACAGAGGCTTAGGGTGTTAGGAAGAGCGCTAATCACAGAATTTATAGGAGGATTTATCGGGACCTCTAGAAGTCTAGTCCAACTCCCCTGACAGAGCAGGTTCACCTCCAGCTGCCTGAACAGTGTCCAGGCTGGTTTTGAATGACTCCAGAGATGCAGACTCCACCACTTCTCTGGGAAGTGCATTTCAGTGCTCTACCACCCTCAAAGTTCTTCTCATGTTTAGACGAAATTTCCTCTATTTGAGTTTGTGCCCATTACCTCTTGCTCTGTCACTGGGCTGGCCCCGTCCTCCTGACACAGGCCCTTTAAGTATTTATAAGCATTGGTAAGGGGGCTTCAGTCTTCTCTAGGTTATAAAGCAACAAGTCCCTCAGCCATTCTCCATAAGACAGATGCTTTAGTCCCTTAATCAACTTTGTGGCCCTTTGTTGTACCCTCTCAGCAACTGCTTGTCCTTCTCGAACCACAAAGCCCAGAAACAGACACAATACTCCAGATGAGGCCAAAGGGGGGAAAATAGCCTCCTTTGACCTGCTTGCCACACCTTCTTGATGCAACCCAGGATGCCACTGGCCTTCTTGGCCACGGTGACACATTCCTGGCTCTTCGTCATCCTGTTGTCCACCAGGACCCCCAAGTCTTTTTCTGCAGAGCTGCCTTCCAGCTTTATGTCCAAAGCTCATGTCCACCTGGAGGATTTACATGTGTTCTGAAAACTGCACTTCTGTGGTAGTCTGCCAGAATGTGGTAGGTCTGAGGTCTGATCATAAAATCATAGAAGTGTTCTGGTTGGAAAAGACGTCTATGGTCCAGCTGTCAACCTAAGACCACCATAGCCACTAAACTATATCTGGAAGTGGCATCTCACACACCTCTGCACTGACTTTCAGTACAAGCCACCCCAAGGCTCCCCTCCAGCAGGTTTTCAATGGAGAGGGACAGAGAGCTGAAGCATGGACTCACCTGGCAGACGGAGGCTGACAACTCTGTCAAACAAGTTCCTTTCAGCTGTCACCCGGTTCAGCACTTGGTTCAAGAGCTGTGTAGGGAAATGCAGAGAGGTTTTGTATTGTCTGGAAGGGCCTTCCTGTGAGCAGCACCCAGAGAGAATCCTTTGGGGCAGGACATTCTTATAGTTCAGGCTCAGTGCCTTGGAGCTGGCTGATACACAGTGGGAGGCTCACAGCACAGACCCAACCTGCCCCTGTCACAGGAAGTGGTACCACACTTCAGTCCTTCTGCCAGACCGAGACTTTCCAGGAAGAGTCAGTCTGAGCTCAAGACACCTGAATCTCAGCATACTCCACCTAAACCTGAATCTCATCTACAGAAGACAAGCTATTTCTGTGGATAAAAACCTCTTGGTAAGCAGAAGGTACAGTCCCTAGGACAGCCACAGTCTGCAGAGAATGAGCTGGCAGCTGTGGGTAAAAGCAGTGTCAGCAGGGTGAAGCACAGTCCAGCTCCTGCCCTGCCTGGAGCTAGCAGGACGGACCTACCAGCCCTGAAGCATGGGATGAGTGCAAAGAGAAATCTGCTTCCCTGCTCGACAAGAACATCACCACAGGCAGAGATTTCTGCCTCTGACCAGCACACAAGGAATCAACTGTGAAGAGACTTAATTAGCCACCAATAGCTCTCACCCAAGCCCCCTGTGGGATGAGCAGGGACTACTCTAGGCTTGACACAACTGCTGCAAGTTGAGCACCATCTCTCATATGTAGCTTCTCTCTGATGCCCTCATGCACACAAAGCAGGACACTGCATCCCTCTCTGGGCACATTCAGTGGTGAGGCACAAGCTTTACTGCAGCAAGACACAAGGAGGATGCTGCAGCACCTTGCTTTCTGCTACCTTTCCCCAGCTTTCCTAACCCACCTGCCAAGGCCTCCTTGCTTTCCTCCTCATGCAATGACCCCTACAGAAATCACAGGTTCAAAGGCTGACACCTGCCCTCACAATTCTTGTGCTAGGCCTCAGTATGTATTGCTTTGATTTGTCTGCTCAGCCTTGTGCCTTAGCCCTTGGATCAACCCAACCCTTGCAGTACAGGTGAGGTGTCTGTGACTGCTCCCTAGCAGAGTGGCTTGTTCAAGAGCTGCCTGTCCTCAGGGCTTTACAGGGCTGCTCAAGCTTCAGAACGGAAGCTATTTTACAAGAGCCTAAGTTGTGTTGTTTGTTGGAACAAGGCTTTTCTGGTAACCCTGCCAGGGAAGTGGAGACATGATCTAAAACCATACTCCAGGACCGAGGAATAAAGGGCCAAGGCACCTACCCAAACACTTGGTCATGTTCCCTGCGAAGTCAGATACACCCTCCCCAGCTCTTTGCTCAGCTTTACCACATCTTGCTCAAACCCCCTTTCACGTAGTAGTAGGTGGTGATGAGGTCTCCCCTCAGCCTCCTTTTCTGAAAACTAAACAGCCCCAGTTCTCCCAGGCGTTCCTCAGAAGACTTGTGTTCAAGGCCCTTCACCAGCTTAGTTGCTCCTCTTTGAAGCTTTAAGTAGGAGCTCTAAGCACTGTGGATTTGCAGCAGGATCCCCCACTTCACAGCAGATCTGGAGAACAGGTTGAGGGTGCCCCGAGGCCCTTCAAAGCATGCACCTTCACACTCTGCTAAAGGAGGATACCTGAGCCAGCCTCCGAAGCAGCAGCTCCGACGAGGGGCGGTTCCAGTCGAGAAAGATCTCTGGTGCCAGCGTGACGGTCATCTCCAGCACCCTGAGCAAGCTGACCGACAGGTCAAAGCAGGTGGCACACACTTTCAGCTGGCGGCTGTCCACGAAGTTCCTTTCCAAGCGCTCTGCTGCCTGCTGGATCTGCCAAGCAATGGAGACGGCTTAACAAACTGCCCCTTCCCAAAAGGAGGGCTGCAACTCCCAGTCCAGTCCAGCTTAACTCCCATGCCTGCCAGGGAACCACTGCACAACTAGCCCTGTCTTGAACCTTGCTGTGTGTAGGACACGGGCATCCATCAAATGCTGGACCACATCGCCCTGAGTGGTACACTCACCTCCTGAATCATGCCGATGAACTCGGAGAAAGCCCAGTTCAGCTGGTTGAGGACACTGTTGAGGAAGCTGGGGGCCAGATCGCGGTCACTGCGGAGCAGGTCTGCCATGTGCCGCTGCAGCAAGGTGGAAGGACATGGCTCTGAAACCAGACAGTGACAGCTTCAGTGGCCTGGTCCCAGAGTGGCCACACATGCGGGGCACGGGCAGGCTGAGAGCCCCATCTTGGCCTTGGTAAGTGTTGGCTTTTGTCTTACAGTAAACAGAGGTAGCAGGGCACTGGGAGGGAGGGTGCAAGTACTATTCTGAGCAGCGTTCTCACCTGTTGGGCCTCCAAGCACTTCTTTGCAATCCCAGCCTGAATTAGCCAGGGAAGTGCCCTGCATGCCCACTGCCATCCGCATGCAGAGAAGCGGTGCCCTGCAGCTCCACATCGCTCCTGCTCAGCTCTGCAGAAGCCCACGGTCAGCTCAGCAGCGATTGCTCCTGATACCAGTGTAGCAGCAGGATCTCAACCTGACACCAGTGTGGCAGCAGCTGCCCACAGCCAGCATGGCCACTCCTGGCCTCATGTGCCTGTGCCTCTCTGCCTGCATCCAGGGAGGAAGGTACCTAGTAAATTCCACTCCAGAGAGGCTTCTGTATGGACCTGTGACTGGCTTTGTCCTGACAGGCTCAGGTAGAGATGCCCATGCCCCCTGGCCAGGCTCAGCCCCAACACAGACACATCCCTGTGGTTTGTAGCATTTTTTTCACTATGAAGAGCACAGACAGGGTCAGACTCAGCAGCTCTGGCAGGGCTGCATGGGGCACTGGGCCCCGGGCCCCATGGACAGACAGGGAAAGGAAGGGGCACAAATAGCATGGATGTTTCTCACCAGCAGAAGGACCCACTGTTGAGTGAAAGGCTTACAAAATGATCCAACACTATGATGGAAGGGCATCACAGTTCAAACCACAGGCTAAAATTCAGGGCTTGGAGGAAGAGACTTGAGCAGATTTACCCAATACAGATGAAAAAAGATAATCTAAGTACATTTCCTTCTACTAAAAGCTACCAGTAAGTAAGGGCTGGTGAAAACACTAGCAGCATCAGCACTGTGGTGCCCAGAGGAACAAGCTGTGCTGTGACTGCAGAAGGTCTTGCAGAAGGGGTGGCAGCCTGCTCAAAAGCCTAGCATGAGCAAAGAAAACATCACATCCCTGGGGATTGAGAAGTGAGGCACAACTACAGGCAGATTGCAAGATGGGATTAGCAAAACCAGACGGGGTGGCAGGAGACCATCAGCTCAAATGGGAACAGGACAAATCATTCTGTAACTACCCACTAGCAAGTACAATGAGTGTCTGCTGTTGGAGGACAAGTGCTGATGTCCCAGATGTTCCAGGCAGGCCAGCACCCTGGCTATGATCCTGCCTAAAAGCCTATCTTTAGGAGAGACTGCATCACAACAAACATCTTTGATGTTGTCCTCCTACCCACAAGTACTTTTCCAACCCTTGGCTACACGTGGTTCAGGAATTGCCCAAGCCAGACATCCTTTGAATGTATTTAGTGGTCCTCAGTGGCTTTCTTGCCAGGGTACCCTGAAACCATGTAAGTCTTTAGCATTTAATGTGTCCTGAAGCAACATTTCAAAGCTCAGTTGTGTGTGGCAAGAGGAATATGGACATGAGCTTGGCTCCTATTTGCTTTATTTGATAATATTTATTCTCTGAAATCCCCTCCTGGTGGGAGACAGCAAGATGCTTCTCTCCAGCCACCTCTTCCAGCTAGCCATGATTTTGGACAGGGCTCCAGCCTGTGCAGTTTCTCACACGGAAACTCTTGACTCATGACTTTGTCCCCTTGGCCATCCCTCCCTGAGCCTTGCCAGTTCTCTCAGATTTGATTTGGAGAGGTGGAATCAGAAGTGCACACAGCATCCAGATCACAAGCACACAGCAGATTTGCAACCAAGGCATAAAGTGGTTTGATTTGGTACTGTTATCCTTTCTTCATAATGGCTGCTGTGTAATTTGTTCCTTTGACTGGGCACCAAGCTGGTGTTTGCTAGGAAATTACAACAGGGTGACAGTTCAAGGATAACCCTTTCACAGGAATTCTAGTTCAAGATCTTCAGGAATTTGCTGGTTGCAAGACACAAGCGGAGAAGCCCAGGAGTCAACACTGGAGTCTGTCTCATTGTCTTCTCTGTCAGTGATGGACAATGGGGCACAGCACACCCTTACCAATTTGTGGATGACAACAAACAGGTTTTGTCTGGTGTGCTAGAGGCAGCCTCAGAAACTTGAATATAATCAGATTTTGTTTTTCCCCCCAGTCCTCAACAAGAAGGATCCAAATCTGGATCTGGGATAGAACCATGCCAAATACCAGTCCTGGATAGGAAACTATGGTCTAGGCATCACCCCATAAGTGGTTTTGTATGATGCCAGTTTGAACAGGAGACAGCTGACGGCTCTTGCTACAATGAAGAGGTGAGTGGTGGTAGGAGAATGTCTGCAACAGCTCAAGGAAAGGTCCCACCCCTTTGTTTGGCCCTGGGAGGGTGTCAGACTTGAAGTACCAGGGCTCTTTTCTCAGGAGAGTGCCTAGACAGGTTTTGAGCCCAGCCTGCAATCTTGTCTCTAGACGCCACAGTCTCCTCACAGCCTACTGATTTCAAATCTCATTTTCCCTTTGAGTTCACCACTTCACACCTGGCGATGCCAAACCCTGGCTACAATTTCTCTTCCAGTCATTCGGAATTGGCAGATTTTTTTCACAGGATTCAGCTTTTGTCTTATCTTTCCCCCACCTCCTCTCAATGTGTAAAAAGTGCTTTTTAATAAAACTGCTGACCCATTAGCTCTGAAGCAGCTCTAGGCAAGAATAAGCTCTATGGGCTGTCTTGCTGGTCTGCTGCCAAAGCCTCTTGTACCAACACTTCAAGTCAGGATGGATCTCAATATGAATTGCCCAGCCAAAGTCTACCTCATCTGAAGGCAGCTTTGGCTTTTTGAAGGATAGTCTTGTAATAACTTGTTCTATCCTGACTTTTAGCCAATGACTACTTCCTCATGGTCTTTTTCCAATAAGTGGTGTGAATGTGCTCCAAACCTCCAATTCTAGGTTCTTAAATGCTTTCCCTGCTGCTGGCAAAGACTGTGTCACTTTATAAAAGCATTAAAAAGTGGTGCCTCTGGTCAAATTTCTCCACAGTTATGTACACTCTTTTAAGGTTTTTAAGCTAAACTTGAGAAAGAGTGGACTTATTTGGCTTTTCCTGCTCCCAAGAGGATTTTTGAATCTAAAGACCCTGCAATCAGTGCTGCTCTTTGAAAACAACATAAGGAACCAGCCCCAGAATACAACAAAAGCAGCTTTGTCCCTTACATGAGTTCCCAGGTGAGGTTCCTCAAGGGACAATCATTACTGGTATTCAGAAATCTAGCCTTGGTGCAGCGCTCATCTTCATCTGCATGATGTTCACCTTTGCTGAGACATTTCCACCCACCTCCTTCAGGTCCCAGTTACCACTGTGACATGCCTCCTGCTTAACAACACAGCCCTGATATGTTCCACCTCCAACAGGGACCTCACTTCATAGGGAGGCTGTGGATATTCACTGATGTAGTTATTTTCTTGACACTGGCAATAGTGTGTCAGAGTTTCTTGTAACTCCCTAATACAAAAGCCACTGAATCTTGGCTTAGCCTTCATGACAGATAAAGATCAGTCACTGGAACAGAGACCAGTGGTTTTCTAAGGCCAGAAATTATGACCTCAGTACATTTAATGTACGCAACAGAGTATGGCCCCAAGCAGCTACAGATACATCCGATGTTTCCACAGCAGAAACTTCACACTATAAGCAAAATAGTCAGAGAGGGAAAAAAAGATCCCATGTTTAGGTGGGTGGGAAGTAGTGAATAAAAACAGAGAGGCCTTGAAGAAGATTATTAGGCAGCCAGAAAGCCCCATCACTACAGCAAGCACTTGGGTTGAAAGGTTCACTTGGACCAGGATGAAGCAAAGACATTAGTTAAAATGTGAAAGGTAAAGTGAATATAACCAAACACAGGCTGGTGAAAACAAGGATTAAAGGGGTGATAGGAGAAGACATAAAAGAAACATCTATGGATGAGCATGCTAGATGCCAAGTTTCTTCAACAACAGGAAAAAAATTCTAGTAATTATTTTTAAAAAAGTAATACGAGAAAGTCTAACAGCAACAAAGGTCCATTAATAGAGAGAGTTAAAAATTAATAAAGCAGACACAGTGGAAGCCTTCAATAAGTGCTCCTATCAGATCACTGTAAAGCAGCAGCACCTGCAGTAAGTGTTTCTACTAGATAATTGTGAAGAAGTAGGGTCATGCACTTTCATCACAGGAAGATAATGATGTACTTTATAGTCTGCTAATGAGCCAGGAAGATTTATAACAGGGCTACTTTTGAGATTTCTTGGTCAGCAGCCCAAGAGGGCCTTTGGATGCTGCAGCTTTTACAGCAGTGCTTGAGCAGCGAGAAGGATAGTCTGAAATGGACCAGAGTGGGAAGCAAAGGAGTTCCACCCAACACTCAGCTCATCAAAGCATCCAGTTGTAGATGTGCAACAGCTGCTGCTCAGTGGCGATCAAACAGCAGTGAAAGAGGTAAGCTGGGGATGCAGTGATCCATGTCACCTGCTCAGTGATATTTGACCAAAGGGAACATTGCAGGGTGAGGCAGGGGGAAGTGGCATTCAGGGGATGAGATATCAACAAGGTTGAGTGCAAGGCATCAGGACTCTCCAGTGCCTGCCTGGGACTTGCACATCCCTCAAAAGCAAAGGGCTGGTCAAGAGCTAATGTAAATTTTGGCTCCATGACCAGCAGGAGGCATTCCAGTCAGCATGGCATCTCTCGAGCTGCTGAAAACATAGGAAGGGTGAACACCAGGACTCTCAGAAAGCAAGCCCCCTCCCTGGACATGATACAGATGCTGCTCTTTTCACCATTAAAAGGGACCAAGAAGTGAGTCTATCCTGGTACACAAGGACTTTTGAAGAATAAAATGTTGTAACCACAGAGAAAGGCAGCGCAGCAGTAGATGACATAAGATGAGGTTAGGCACATTCCCATCAGGAAGAATGACAAATTTAACTCTGAGGGTGAGCAGTCACCATCAGAAAGGCTTGAATAGTCCAACTGCAACCAGTTGATGCTTTTGGTGGTGTCAGATCAAGACAGGATTTCTTCCTGAAAGACCTCCTTAGCTTAGGTAATTTGCTGGATTTGGAAAGGGGATGTGGGTGAATTCTCTGGCCCACATTGCACAACAGCTCAGATGATCTCATGATCACATCTATCTCACCACTACTGCTTGATGGATGTGTGGGCAGAAGGCCTAGGGCAGCAGAGCTCTGTGCTGCAACCTGAAGCCACTCTGCAGCTCAATAAAAGCAAGACAAGGCTGGGCCTGGCACAGAGCCACCACTGCTGCTCGCCATGTGCATGCTATAACAGCACCCAGCCTTGCCTACAAACCATGATGAAAGCGAAACAAGTTCCTGCAGCAGCTACCGACCAGAACTGCCCCCACTCCTGAACAGAGCCTTTATCTGCTCTCAGAAGCCAAGCCTGTACAAGAGCTGTTAAGTGCCAGGAAGGCTAAGGAACAACTGAGGGAGCAGGTAGGAACACACATGGCCTTTCTGAGTCTCTTCCCCTCCCTGGGCTAACCCAGGCAGCCATCTTGTGACTCACCACCAGCAAGCACAGGTAAGGGGCAGAGTAGGAGATGAGGTGGTCTGTGCCCCACATGTTTCATGGATTATTGCAAGGTGTATTCCTAAAAAGGGCGAGCCTGGAGCACCAGAGAAGAGGATTTTGACCACAGTCCCTTCAGACTGGCCTGGAGAAGCAGACTCAGACACAAATAGGGATTTCCTTCAGCTCAGCAGTTTGTCCTGTTGTCCCTGTCAATGCTTAAAATTGCAAAGAGGTGAAGAGTGATGGATGGCAGGGTGGTGGAAGGGTCACCTACTCTTTCTTCCCTGGGCAGCATGTCAAGGATACTTGAGTCCCCTGTCCCTCTTCAATTAAATCAGCATTCATTATTGATTTGGTTGCAATTTAAAATAGCAATCCCAGGAGCAAATCCCCAGTAGTCAGTGCAGCCCACTCTGGGCTCAGACTGTGCGGAGCCACCAGCAGACAGAGAGAAAGACCTCAAAAACTGAGGTACTCTGCTCCTAGCCCTGAGCTTCCTGAGATGCAGGGAGCTCAGTCACAACCCCATGGGATTGGTGGCCGCCACTCAGTGGCTTGTTTATGCATCAGGAGGATGAGAGTTTCCTCCTGCATGTATAGCAGGGCTTCCCCATTTCCCTCCAAGGATGAGAGGAACACAAGGCTGGCACAGCCTGCAGCAGGGCTCTGAACCCAGAGGCAACTCTGATAAAACTGTTGCAACAGTGGGTCCATGATGCAGCCTCAGTGACTGCCAGGTTGGCATTCACCTGCCTGGAATCTCCTAGGGACATAACTGAGGCAAAACCATCACTGTGTGAAGCTCTCTGCCCCCCAAAGAAGGGCCTCTCTAGACAGAAGAGGGAAAGGAGGGAGCTTTCTAAATCTACTTCACCAGACAAGAGAGGATCACACAACAAACTTACTCTGGAAACTAGCAACAGAGAGATCTCCTGGGCACCCACAGGCAGGAGAGAGAAAGAGAACAAGAGTGCTGTTAACACAGACACTAACACCAGTCAGGGCTCAGTGCATACCTCCACATGCTGCCTGTCCATGTCGGGCTGCAACACCCTCTGTCCCCCATCCCTGTGCAACTCTTCAAGAGCAAGGTCTGGCCCAACGCCTTATCCACAGCACAGAGGAGTCAGGAATGTATCCAGACAGGGCTAAACTCTGCAAGGGTGAATCTGGGGACACGCTCTTCAGCCCAAGTAAAGCACTCTCTCCTCCACATGCCCTTCTCAGCCACAACAGAGCTGAGGAATCCCTCAGTTCTGTTACAGTGCTGAGAACAAAAGGCAGGACAGACTCTATCAGGCTCCAAGACAGATGCCTGGTTCAAACGCTCTGCTTACAAACTTATCCAGTGCCCTGTCTTCTTGGGTCCCCACTCCCTCTGACAGGGTACTGGTTTCCTGGTACACTTGCCATCTCCTCCCCACAGCAACTGCTCACTGCAGACATCAGAGAGCCCTGTCCCAGGCTTACATTTTGGGGTGAAGCTCTGATTAAAGATGCAGCCCCAGGCCTCTTTCCCTGGAAGGGCAGAACCCCTCCCCTTGGTGGCTCTAATCCACCACCCGGCACAGAGTCACCAGAGAGGCTGGGGAAGTCCAGGAAAAGAAATGTTTGCTGCAAAGATATGGCCTAGATACTTGGTCAGGATCCCCTTACTTCAGTGGCCATTTCACCAGATGCTCTGGCCCATAGCAGGGATGGGTGCTAGGGAAGAGGCTAGTCCTTTCCCACCATCCCAAGTGTGGATCCCCTGCTCCACTCACTCTGCAGGCTGGGGAGGCTGGCATCCTCAGGCTTGGTTTTCAGCAGGTGTGGGAGCCGTGTGTATCTGTATCCAAAGCCACAGCCCTGGGAAAAAAAGAGATAGGGAAAGATCTTTGAGTCTGGAATACAATCGGGTTTTGCTGCTACTGGAAAGCAAAACGCTCAGCATCCAGTCAGCCTCAGATGCTGAGACAGGCAGGGATGCAGGATGCTCACCCGCCAAAGCCTGACAAGGATCCAGTTGGTCTGTGCCCATGGTCGCTGCTCATAGGGAGCCAGGAGGTTCTTCATCATAGAGATTCGCCTGCCAGACAAGGATACTGGTCAGCCCCAAGAGTTTGGGGATAGGAGACTAAACAGGACACGCAGTACGACTGATGGAGCTGGGGCAAAGCAAAGCCACTGGTATAAGGGTGACAGAAAACTCTCAAATCAATTCCAGCACCCTGCTGCAGCTTCTGGACTCTCAGTGGTGCCTGGCAGCCCACCTGGTCCCCCATTGAGCCTTGCCACCACCTCAGCCCTGCCCCAGCTACATGGGAATAAGCAGGGCAGCACTTACTGCTCTTCGGAGATCCTCTCTACAGCACGCAGCGAGTGTGGGTAGCAGACATAGCTGGCCAACGCCTGCATCAGGGAGTCCCGGATGTCTGAGGAGGAACGAGAAGGGACAAGGTCAGGCACTCAAGGACACAAAGCATAGCTGGGGGCACCTGCACACCGGAGGCTGGCAGGGACTGGCCCTCAATTAGAGAGGCACACTGTCCCAGCCAGTGCGGAGAGTGTGCCTATGCTCAAGCAGCTAAGGTATAACCCCAGACTGGACATGCAAGCAGCTAGGACATGAGTCCTGCTCTCAAAAGGGTATCCTAGGTCACATGTCTAGCCCTGGCATAAGCAGAACACACCAGACAAGGGCAATGCCCAGCCTCCCTCTGTGTGCGGAGGCACAAAGCACTCAACAGATTCAGCAGATAGATTCCCAGCCACAGTGTGGTGAGCCACAGGCAGTGGGATTGGCCAGACCTGCATCATTATCACCTCAAAGCAGCTTTACCTGTGCCCACAATCCTTGAGTCAGCAAAATGCTTGGCCAGGATAGCAGCTAGGCGCATCAGAGTCTCTTCATAGCCTGCAAAGACAAGGAGGGAGCAGGAGTCGTGCCAACAGCCTGATGGGTAGCCCTGTGGTCCCAGCATTCCTGTGGACATGCCATAGGCCATGGAATTCCTTCCTGCTACAGCTAGCTACAGGTTTGTTGTGCATCTAGTTGTCACAACAGACAGCTGGGAAAACAGATTCACCTCCCTCAGTCTGCAGAGCCTGAAAGAGTTACTCAGAGGAAGAGGAAACCAGAGATGCCTAGTGCAGAAGATCCTAACACCTCAGACCTGTGCAGAAAAGCCTGCAGGTCCTGAGGAAGTCTGCTACTGTTCAATTATGCTACTACCTGAACAGCAGGCACAGCTCTGGGTGTGAGCACTTTAGTTGTGCCTTGTTGGTGGGAACGGAAGCTCTTCTTACCTTTTCAGGCCCTGGAAAGCACACAACTAAAAGTTCAGTGGGATCACTTAGCCAGGAAAAGCAGAGAACGTGCACAGAGAATCTACATAAACACAGACTGGGCATCAAGTGGATGGCCATCTCTCTAAATCCCAGGAGGATTTGAAAGCCCTTTACCTGGAAGTTCCTCCATGCTGTTCACAGGGCTGAAGTAGTTCTTGAGTGCACTGTAGCTGTTCATAGCCACGCTGAGGTAGAACTCTGGCATGAAAGCGAACAGGGAGCCTGTCCTGTCACCATGCTCGATGGTGCGGATGCACACTCGCAGCAGCCAATATATATCCTGCATTTTCTCCTGGCCAGACAGCACACAACAAGTCCCATTCAGTTTCATCCAGATTCAATTTGGAGGAACACAATAACCATTGCAACAATGAAAAACATCTCCATGTCCGAGATGTTCCTCAGAACACTGCTCTAAGTTCATTAACCAGATCAGTACCATTCGGTCTTTTCACAGAGCCACAGAAGCATCAGGTGAAAGGTGCAGTCAGAGATTCTGATCCAAGCCCAAAGCATAACCATCAACATGACATCAGATCAACTGTGCCTTTGACCCACTGATTCTTGAAGCCCTCCTTGGTAGGGTATACCTGACCACACAGGCCTGATCACAGAAGAAGTGAGACATTTTTTATTCTAAGTAGCTGGAATGAAGGCAGGCTCTAGCAAACCCAGCATATGTCTGCTGGAAAGAAAGCTGCTCCTCTGGAGGAATTGAATGCGAACAGGCTGAAAGCTCATACCAAGTTGGATCTTTGCAATAGATGGCCACAGCCTTTTCAATTCTGTGCCAGCCATTCAACCAGAGGAACTCTGGCCTCTTGCTTCTCTAAGCAAAACTCAGAGGGTCGCAAATTAAAAGCGGGACATTTAAGGGCATCTACAGAACTTTAAGCTATAAAAATCAGCACCAACAAAGCCACAGAAAGAGGAAACTGGACTAGATGACCTTTAAAGGTCCTTTCCAATCCACACAATTCTGTGAAATACAATTTCATGTCCTGCAATAATGCCAAGAGCTATCATAAGCAATAAAAATTTACATTGAAATAGATGGACAAGGGTTGCACTTCTAATGAAAAAATTAAAGCCAGATGTACAGATAAGGGATTTCAGTTGCTTGGTGAACTTTCTAAAGCATGTTTCTATGATGTCTAGGAGACTGACATGTGTTTGCTCTGTGGATTAGGCTGAACTAATGCAAACCAAGTAACAGACTAAAAGACACCTTTCTCTTGACATCACCACACAGCTCAGCTGAGCTGTTGCTTCAGGGTAAGAAGCGACTGTGCAGAACACTTGAAGGTAAAGAGTGCTGCATTTGGTTTCATTAAGACCTGAAAATGCCATTCAGGTATTGCCAAGGGAGTAGAAAGCCTCCACCAAGATGACACAAAGATGTGATTACCCACAGTATGATGAATAAACACAGTGTTGTAATAAAATGAGCTGAAATGGTGCTTCCACAGGGGTAGTTTGAAGGCAGGATTATTGATTTAAAACCTGGTTTTAAGCTTTATCACTCCCTTTCCACTAACTCGGAATCCTTCAGCAGCTCAGACTAAACTGGTGACTAACTGCCCTGAAGAAGGAGCAGCCTCTCCTGTGCCCTGAGACCTCAGCACAGAGCAGGATTTCACCTCTAGACAGAAACAGTCTTTTTCTCTTCACTGTCATCAGTCTGCAGCACTCAGAGATATGTCCCTCCATTGTAAAGAAATCCCAGGGACACAGGTGGATATCTCCATTGGGAAACAGCACGCACTTGGATGGCTGCGAGATGGAGCCCTGAAGGCACAGGTAGTATGGACAACTCCACGCAGCCATGCTTCTCTCCAGAGCAACCTCAATGGGCTCTTGGGGTACATTTCACAACCCAAGCCAGCTAGTGACCTGCTCTCCCTGAAGGCCATGCAGACCAAGACAGGAACACAAGTGGACAGGATTTGTAACCTTCACTCCCCGATGCTGCCGATTCATCCAGAAAGGTCTTACTGGGAAGTGGGCACCTGTGTGCAATATGACATCAGATCATCTGGAGACACAAGTAGTTTCTGTATGGGCCATCACAGCAAGACCTGCAATGCACTCTGGCAATGCTTCTTGGCCTTTCAAGAGCAGACCAGGAAGAAGAGTTTCTTTTCTGGCAACACGGGCTGTGCTAGTGCAGCTGAATTTCTGCAGCTGAGCATTGCGCCCTGCAGTCCTGCTCTGTGAGTGAGGGATAAGCAAAGACCTCTAGAGTCAGGATCGATCACTGCAGCAACCTAACCTGTTGTATGATCAATATGATCTCTGTCAGATATGTTCATAGGAACTCCCACACTTCCCCCACCTGTTTACACCCTGGGACACACGCAGAGATGCCGATGCCACTGCATATTCAGGGAAATGTGTCCCCATCCCCATCACAACAAAGCTACAAGCAAGACATTGTGCAAGGGAAGACAGGAAGAGGAGGTAAGTAACAGAAAGACTGTTCATAAGAAATGAAACCAGAGACTGTATCCTGGAAAATGTGGACTGCAGGGAAAAGGAACCAGTGCAAGAATTCACTGTGTTACTAAATGAAGAATGCACTCTGTCTACATGGGAACCAAGTAAAGAACTAGACGATGCCTGAAAAAAGCCCCTAGGCTTGGATACCATGGATTTCAGGAAGAGCAGCACCAGTGAGACCTTTTTGTGTAGCACAGCACAGATCAGAGAAAAGATTCCCAGTAGTCTCTGCCCTCTAGATATGCCCCAAGAACTGAATCACTCTTTGACTGGTAACTTCTGTTTGTGGTTCAGAGGCCTGATGTCCCAAGGGAAAGGCCACAGCACCATGCACAGCTTGGGACAGACTGGGAAAACACTACGAGATCAAGGCTGGGACAGGAGGGGGTCCAGGCCTAGGAAAGAGTCATTTATGCACAAGAAGGGAAAAATAAGCCCCGAAGATCATTGGCATTGCTCCCATACCAGGGAAAATGACACCTGTGACACGTAAGCCGAGCGGCACAGATAGAGGCACACTTGCTCAGTCTCCTCTGAGCTGCTCATGTTATGCTCCTGCCTACCTTTGAATAGATGGTGACATTTATCCAAGCGAGGCGTCGGCTTAGGTGGTTCAGCTTCTCAGAGAAGACCTTTTGGCTCTTCAGCAGTTCCTCATGGATGTCTCTCCTCTGAAAAGAATGCAGAGATGTGAGGGTAGATGTTGCTGCCACTTATAGCTAGACAAACAATGTAAAAGCAAAAACCACCTAGGGAGTATCGGCAGGAGGGACAAGAGACAGGAGAATCTCTGCAGAGGGACTGGAAATTACTGCTATAGAAGAGCACTTATCAGTCTCAGCTGCAGCTCACAAGGCCTGATGCAGATGCTAGTCCAGTGTGGACACCGACTTGAGAGTCAACTACTGTCAGATATTTTTTAATATGTCACTAGCCTTTGGCAGATGTCATAGAACAGCTGTGTCCCCCAGACCACACTGGAAAGTCTTCACCCCAGGAGACAGCTCTGAGGTGTCTATGGTGCTCAGAGGTTTGCAAGCTGCCGTGGCTTGTCTGGGAGAAGCTGAAGTGGTTGCTTCATTCCCTCTGTTCCTTGAGGCACTGGTACAATGGGTTGGCACAGTATGAAATGCAGCTGGCAGCTCTGGACATGGGTTACTATCCAAGGCTAGAAATCACCCACTGTGCTTCATCCTTTTTGTCAGATACTGAGGATCTACCAGAGAAGGAAGCTGCAAGCCCAGAAACACTCACCCTCTTTGGGCAGCGGCTGATTTTTTCCTCTGTGTCTTTCAGTGCCATGGCATATTCATTCACATCATCTGACACACCAACCATCTGAAAAGCAGCAAGTCTCAACAATAGAGCAGGGTATATTTTTTCCTAGACATAAGCATGCAACCAGATTCCCAACAGGGGCTCGAGAATGAATAGGCACATGCAGTCACTAAAAAAGCAGAAAACAGACAGGCAGCATAGAAGTGTGGATGTTTAAGGAATGGATTCCCACACAGCATGTGCCACTCACCTTCCCAAGTTGCTGGTGGACACTGAGGTTGTACATCATCACTATCCCATCCAGGACTTCCAGAAGGGAGTTCTCTGTGATGGGCTGGTCTGGCTCCTCTGGGGGTCTGCCCAGTAAGAGACCCTCATTTCCATGGCTGCCTTCAACTGCAACACACCCCCACAACAGGGGAGAAGTTTTTCAGCAAGGCATACTGGCACCTCAGATTCTGCCTGCACCTCTCTTAAACCAAATCCCTGCTGTACCTCTGTAACACAGTGCTCCTTTCCAGCCCACGTGATTCACCAGATACACTAACACACTGTTCCCACCTCACTGCCTGCATCAGGTTGACCTACCAGATCTGTTCAAATGGACACAGGTCATGCAAGTCCCAGCGCCTCGAGTCACATGCGTGTTTCAGAGGCTTGCCTGGCAAACCTCAGCAGAACAGTGCTGCTGCTGCACATCATTCTCTGGCTGGTCTGTGTTCAGAGCAATCATGGCTACAGCTGCCTCTGAACTGCCTCCCTGCAAGGTCCTGATGCACTTGCAGGAAGCAAGGCAGCATCACCTTACACACACAGAGTGGCAGTATTATCGGTGTCATTTTCAGGTTGACAAAAGTAGTTAGCTGTGGACCCTGGAAATGGGAAGGCAGTAAGTAGATCTGCATTCCTCCTAAGAATACTGGGAGCTGGAAGAGGCCATTTTCCCAGGGACCGCCTGGGCCAGGTTAGCAGGCAGTAGAAGTACTCACTGTCCTCCTCTGTCCGCTGCTCCACACTCAGTGTGCGCACTTTGATCTTCTCCAGGCTGCCAAGAGGCCGCCGTGGATTCATCAGACTGACAGCTGCCGTGCTGAGGAAGCGGTTGGCACGGCCCAGGGTAGGGGAGCTGAGCCAGCCAGGTCTGGCAAGAGCTCCACCAATGGCCAGGGCAGCAGAGGGACGCTGAGACTGAAAATAAATTAAGGGAGAAAACAGTTCTAGTTGTTTGGCTGCCTCCTATTCTTCCCCTGTCCCTGCAAAAATGTTGGTATAGACATACAAGGGCCTCTGGAAGGTAAGCAGACACCCTTCCTATCAGTGCCAGGTTAGCAAAGTCTTTCCTCTAAAAGCACATGCCAGGTAAAATCAACAGATTTGCAGAGCAAGAAGCTGCTCTGCCTGCAGTCACTCAGCACTCTTTCAAATTCAAGACCAAGAGCTGCCAGGGAGGAGTGGTATATTCAGATCAGTCTGTAGTGAGAGAGCAGACCAAAGAAGATGTTGCTGCTCAGAACTGGTGCACCCAGGTCCTTGCTGATTTCGACCCTCATGCAAGTGAAGCTGTTTATCTGCTTGCCCATGGTGTGGTTACAGTCGTAGCCCAGACACTGCCACCTTCTAAAGCAAAGCTTTTCTAGCCAGAGGTTGCAGAGGATGAGCTTGCTGTCCCCCCACACAGGGCTCACCTGCGCTGCTGACGTTGTTGATTCCTCATCTTCATCGAGATCATCCATAGTCACTGCCTGCAGCTCCGCAGGGTCAATCAGGACATTGGCTTTTGCAGCCAGGTCATCTGCACAGAGCATACCAAAGCAGCTGTGAATGTGGGAGTCACCTTTGCTTCCCATGAGGCAGCCCAAGGCTCATCATCTTTCCTGCTTCTGGTAGTAGCCAGTGAAGTTGGATGCTGCATCAGAACAAGGTCACCTTCCCATCAACCTCCTTATACGGAACAGGTCTGCTCTTACTAACAGAGAACACAGAGTGAGAGGTGCTGTTCTCCTAGGATCTGTTTCTGTTCCTGGTCCTACCAGCTACAAATAGAGTAACTGTGGAACCAGGAGACGACTACCAGGACCAAGCTGGACTAGTATGGGGAAGAAAACTCAGGGCCACATGCTGTCCCATATGTCCCCAAGTCACTAGGACTGATACTGAGATCAGAAACCCTTTTCAGCCCAGAGGAGGACTGTGCTGATGGCTATGCTGTACGAAGCCTGAACAGGCTATGAGCCTCTCATCCATAGCTGTGTCTCAAAAGTAGCCAGGAAGACCTTGGTAAGGGACCAGAGGAGACTACATGGTTCTCAAGTTATCTGAAACAGCCAGGGATCAATTTCAGACAGGAAAAGTGGTGCAAATCTTACAAGCACACTGGGGAAGGAGAAGACAGATCTGAGCCAAAGGCAAGTGCCACATCAGCCAAACATCAGAAAACAATCAAGTCCAGTGGAATGGTGAGGGGTTTCTAACCTTTCAAAGCCTATTGCTAGGGTAGGGTGCGGCATATAAAACACACAGCTGCAGTACACACAGAGGGCTGCTATGGTTTGCCTGGAGCAGTACAGCAAGTAGATCCCAGACACCATTCACATCCAGCAGCCAGGTTGATGGTCAGCGCTGTGACAGATCTCAGCCCTTGACTGTGGCTCAGCAAGAGGACCAGACCAGAGGGTATTCCCAGACTACACATATCTCCACCAGCCACAAGCCTCATTCAGGGATATAAACAGTAAACTGTCAACTTAAAGCACACTCCACTCTAGAGGGATGGTGTCATCTTCAACATAACTTGTTTCCCATTAAAATTCAAGTCTCCTGTCCTTAAATTTAATCATGATGCATTATACACAGTTCCCTCCTGAGAAAGTCTCATGGGTGAAATCCAGGCAGGACCTGGATGAAGGCACTGGAAATAAGAGCACTTACCTTTCAAAGTCTTCTTAAGATGAGACAGGAGACCTCCAAGTCGCTGAAGGTCAAAATAATCCACCTTCCCGTTATAGAAGAGTTGAGGGGGAACATAAGCCTCTGAAATTGAGGAGATTTGTTTTTCCCATGAGTCCCATGAATAGGATACATGTAAGGCCCCCCCCATGACAAATTTCATGGCCCAGTCTGGACCAACCTTCAGTGACAACTTTTGTTGTTACAAATACACAAGCCATTAAGGTAGAGGTGATTCCCACAATGAAGTAGGCATTGTTAGATCCAGGCAGAAACACGAGCAACTCTTGGCCATCAATAACCCTCCCAGCTCTTCCTCCCTCCCAGTCACAGTCACTGGGGGAAATTTGATTATGGAAAAAACTCAGCAGCTCTCCACTTGGCTACTCTAGCTCTGTCTCAGTCCCACAGGGGCACTTCCTGAATCCAGAGAAAAAGTCATTCTAAAGTTAAAAAAGGGAATGTCAAGCAGATCATGGCAGGACAGGCAAGACGAGGTTTGAAAGTGAGAAAGCAACTGCACTACTGACTTGCCTTCCCCTCAATCCCATAGTCTGGGAACCACAAAACAGGCAAAGATCTTCCCCTAAACTTTGACTATGGGATCACTGAGTTGCCCCTCTATAGACCCACAATCAACACTGACTCTGTTTCAGAGCACACAAGCAGAGCTAGCAAACAGTACAGATTGCCTGGACAGAATGCTCAAGCACCCAATTTCCAGCATCCTGAGGAGCACTTTCAAGAGGTAAACCTTGCCCTAACCACAGAAATTATTTCAAAGCTGCTCCTTCAAGCCTTACCTTCACTGCTCAGTGCAGCAGGAGTCTTTACCTTGTGGCCATCCCAGAAGAAACGCAGAGCAGCGATAAGCCTGTGCAGGAAGCACACCATGTACTCTGGTGGGCACAACACAGTCAAATTCTAGGGCAAGAATGAGAGTTCAGCCATCAGGGCAGGTGTGAAAATGCATCCTAGTTCCAGTGGCCACATCAGGCAGGCATAAACTTTGTGTTCTCAGCCTTGCAAGCATCTCTAGCTTCCAGCACTGGTACAGTGCTCAGCCTTGCTGCCTACCATCGATTTCCACCTCTAAAATCCTGGGCACTGAAACACGCAGTTGGTCTGACAGATGAAGATGAATACCATGTGCTCCACCACCAAAGATGAGGCTCATGGTGAACATGGAGATGCAGGTAAGAAAGTGTTTCCTGCAATAGCAGACATCTACCTCCCAAAGCTGTAGGGCAGGTTGATCTACAGCCAGAACAAGTCTTCACCCAGACATGCAGGAGGATGGCAAAGCCAGTCGCCCAGTTGTGGCAGAGCACTCCACAGCCACGCTCCACAAGAGGTTTTAGGAGGACATTCAGCTCTCCTTTAAGGCTATTCCCAAGGGCCACTTTCCTATTAATCACTACAGAGGACTTGGATAAACTACCTCGTTTCTACCCTCAAATTCTTTCTCCCTCCCCACTCCCTGTTGTTTCTAGATCTCAACTGATCAACTGCTGGAAGCAGCCAGCCAAGAGGGCAGAGCACCCAGCCTGAAGGGACCAGAGAGCTCTCAACACAAGGCTTGCAGCAAACCTGGTCCTCTGACTTACCCCTCTATTGCTAGCATTTTCCTGAAGAAACTTGCGGAATTTGTTTAGGAAGATGTATCTGGAGGCTTCTCCCTGGCAAGAGGAAAAGCAGGTGGTAATCTAGGCATTACAGGTCCCGTAACATGGAGATACTGTAGCCAAAGATCCACAGAGCACTTACCCCTCCTCTGTCCTTGTTGTTCAGCAACAGCTTCAGAATCTGGACCTGGAGACCTTCCACTACTAAAACGGAGACACATGGCTGCCATCAGCAACCGTGTACTGGACAGCAGCTACCCATGCCAACCCCAACCGCAGTCCCCCATCCCACGAAGACAGGTTGGCTCCTCAGCAGAGGGGGCCCAGGAACAACTGGTGCTAGCAGAGAGGCAATGCCATCACTGAGAACTTCCACTCCTCCAACACCTAGCAATAAAGTCACACACAGCTCATTAACAATGCTCTTAAAAGGGGAGATTTGTTTTTCCTGTGCCCCATGGTGGGGTGATGCAGGTCTATGCACTGAGGTCCTGGCACTTATAGCCCTCCCCCAGATTATGGTATGGCTGACCCTTGCCTCTGCAGCACAGCCTGTGCTGCAAGAACAGAGATGGGCTTTGGTTGGTGAAGGGGTTGGGAAACAGTTCAGGGGCTGGTCCCCGCCAGCTGCCCAAAGGAGACAGCATCTTGCTGACTCCTCTCCTTCCTCAGACCTTCGATGCGTTTCTTGAGCCGCTGGCAGCCTCGTTCATACGCCCGTCGCCTCAGCCTCTCCTCAGCGCTCTCCTCCTTCACATCCTTGCTCTCCTTGCCCTGCTTGGGGGACAGACACCGATCAGTAGGAGATCACTGCAAGGGCAAAATGTTGTTCCGAACAGAGAGCAGGAACTCCCTGAAACAATGTGCCAGTATGTGACTGCAGCTGGCAGTTCACCTGAACAGGCCTTCCCTGGCCTTGTAACAAGTAGGGGCAGGAGATCTTTTGAGGACACCTAAGCCAGCCTGTAGTTCCTTAGATACTGCCAGGTTCCCTTCCAAATCTACTGCCATAGAAAACTGTCCCTCTCCCCCATCCTGAGCAACACATCCCAATCATCTCCTCTAAAGAGACAATAAAGATGACAGGGCAAGGCAGAAACTAAAGCTGTCACAGAGCTCAGCAGGTTCCACTAGAGCTAAGGCTGTCGGAACCATGGGCAGTCCAATCTCCTCAGATGGAAAACGATGGGCACAGCAGGCCACAACATTTCTTCAGTCTTTAAGTGGATGTGCCCTTACTCACCTCTTTGGTGAAGCGGTTTGGCCACCACGTGGTGGGAATGAGCTCCTGCAAACCAGCCTCCTCCACACGCAGTGGGCTCTTGATGTAGAAGAACACAACCGAACGAAGCACATCGAAGCTGTGGCCAAGTTAAAGCAATCACAGAAGCTAGTGGGGAGAAGGTACAGGCCAGCTTTCCAGAGCTGTGCTGATAGGCCCCTTTCCCAACAACTGCTCCTAGCTCTGCAAGACCCAGAGCCCCTTTCTCCCAGAAGAAGCCCCACATAATTACCACAGCAGCTGCCCAAAGGTGCACTGCTCTGAAAGTGGCTTTGCTCTAGGGACACTGGAGAGGTTAGCTGGGTAGAAACAGAATCCTCTGTTAGTAGGATGTGAAATATATGACACTGCTTAGCCCTCCCCCCGCAAAGCAGGTCTGTGAGCACAGTGGTGTCAGGCAGGCAGAGGAGACTCCAGAAATTAGAAATGACCTCTCAGAGACAGGATGGCTTTGGCCTCCCAAGACATGCAGATCCTTGAAATAATCTCCTTGGCTGCATTACTGAAGACAGGGAGAACTGAGCCCAGAGGAGACACAAAGGATACAGAACATTGCTGAGTAGGTACTTCCTGGATTTCTCATGCTTCAGGACTGCAATGGTGAGCCGGAGGTAGTGAATCTAAGGAAACAGGAGAAGCAAAAGTGAGTCCATCTACAGAAGAGCATACAACTCTCCCGCCGGTACAGTGTGACACAGCTGCCCTCTCCAGATTAAGCAATTGCAAAACCCAAACCATCATGCACCTCTGCTCAAGAGGACAGAACAGAAGCTCATTAGTCACAGATTCCTGGGCATTCAGAAGCCCAACTCACCTGCAATCCCAGGTCTGGGATGATGGGGGAGAACCTGTAAGCCCGCAACAAGGACATCAGTAGCTGCTTGAGGCACTCGTGTACTTCATACTCCTGAGAAAATAAGCAACAGTGAAAAACAGCAGCACAGAGTTGGGAAAAGCTGCACCTCCCAGAGTTGCTTCCTTCCAAGGTCACATTCACTTCTGAACTGAAAAAGCAGCTGCTCTGAACCCACAGTATTTCTTCATCTGACTGCACGGGAAAGCCTAAGAAGATGGTGGTGCCATCGCTTTGCTGCAGGAACACAGTTTCTACACTAGTAAAATCAACTCAGAAGTCATCTGCAAAACCCCAAGTCATCGGTTGTATGTAGTAGGACTCGGTCACCCATTTTTGTACCACCTGAAGATACCCAACCCAGAGTCAGCAGAATCAACCCACAAAGGAAAGAAGCTACTCTTGTGTAAATGTGACAATGGAAGAGTTGTCTCACAGTCAACCAGCTGGATGAGAGGCAACTCTCCCACTAACACAGCAGCCCAACCAGGATGTTCAGCTTCACTTCTGAGATGATGAGTTTGAGGGGGTCATGACACGTTTCAATGAAGCTTTGCATGGCAGCCGACTGGGCCAGCTCCTTTATCTCTTAACTATCACCCTGAAGGACGGACATGCTGTCTCCAAGCAGGTTTAGCTCTGTGTAACCACCTCAGCTCTCCAGCTTCCCACTAGATAGCAAAGACTGCCTCAGACAAGTGTCCCTGGAAAGAGTAACCTCATCCAGCTTGGACAAAAAGGGGCATAGGAAGCCGGAGGAGGCAAGAGTGCAGCGTCCATTTCTGCCCCAGCCTTGCATGCTCTCTTCCATCTCTTGGGGCACAGGGAGGTATTTAAGACCTTCACAGTCACATAAGTAGTAATAAGATCCAAGAGACAACTAATTTCTTATTGACATATTTGATGTTCCCAGAAGCAGGAAGTTGTTCAACATAACTAGCCCCTTTAGCAGCAGAAGCTTACAAATGTCTTGTTAGATCATTGCCAGCATCACCATTATCCATTACTCTCATTCAACCCTCATTCCCTGGCTCTAAAGGAGCACTTCCATGAGTGAGGTGAGAAAGTAGTTTACCACAAAAAAGAGATCTTGTCACCAAGGGAAAAAAGCTGATCACAATCAGCATTTTTTAGGGAAGGCTTCTGTCCTCAGCACCTCCCAGGTTCTCCATGTTCTCTCTGGGAAGGAACCAGCACCTCAGCAACTCACCTCCATAAGAAGCCACATGAGATCCAGTAGCTGCTGAATAAGGGGGTGGGCCTCCACAGCCCCTCCACGCTCAAGGATGCTCAACAGGAAGGTCATTAGCACATCTTCTACCAGGTACACCTTGCACTGCAGATGGAGAGCCAGGTCAACAGACCCCCAAGGAAAGGTTTCTTTGCAGCAGAAGCTGAGTTTTATCTCCTCTTACAGGTGCAAGCACAGTAACAAACACCTAGAGAGGCTTGCACCAGGCAGGTGAAACTCACCATAAGAGGGGAGAAATAGTTGAAGATGTGGGCTAATGTAATCAGCACCGTGGGTTCTCCCTGCAGCTGCCACATGGATGTGTCCTTCTCCACCAGCTTCCCCTCCTGCAATGACAAATCCAGAAAAAGACACAGATTGGATCCAGCCCAATCCACCATCAACTGCATGAACCAGAGGATTGGAGCAGCCACTGTTTGCTGTCCCACACCTGATTGCAGTAAAAACCTTGACCATCGGAAGTGAGGACAGCAAAACAGCCAGGCCCACGCCTCTGGAGAGCTGCAGTGCAGTCCAGATGTCAGTTACTATCAGCCACATGCAGGGATCCTGACAATGTTTCTCCAAAAGGGTTGACATCTACATGACCATCTGTCAATGGGAATCCCTACAGAGGAGGTCAATTAGTAAAGCAGGCCTCCAATCAAGCCAAGACGAGAGCAGATGGCATTCCCTGTGCTTTGAGGATGAGCAAATCTCTTACCCTAGCAGTAAAAAAAAAAAAGGTTTCTAGTGAACAGCAACACAGCTAGAGCAGTTCTCAAGGCAGATCTGCCAGAATTTCACTACATCACTGCACCAAGACATCAATAAAAAGTTCAGGATGTGAACTTTCACAGCTGCAAAATCAAATTCAGCAGTTCCAGCTCTGACATGTATCACCTCCTGCATCCTGGGAACAACACTTCATAGGACTGAAAACAACAAAGTCTAGTATCCCAAGAGCCCAATAGCTCCAAGGACACACAACCCCTATGCAAAAACCCATAAGCATTTAGCCTCTCAAGTGTATGGACACATCCGTGCTGCCAGTATGTGCTGAGAAGTAGAGCCATGTTTCCCATGGAGCATGGTGCCCCACAAGCCCAGGCAGAGCCATCACCCTACCGTCACATCTATCCCAGTGTGGATCACATTCTTCAAGTAGCCTAGCAGCTTGCGAGCCTTTACTAGGTCTGCAACTGGAGGATCTTGCAAGGGACGGTAACCTTCCACAGGATAAGTAGGCAAGGGTTAAGGTGAAATGCAATCTGATCCTTCCAGGACGCCTTTGGTTTGTGCAAGGAAAAGACTGTTTCTATTTTACTTTATACCCACCCATGTCTCAGTCACAGTTCAAACCACAGAGCCTTCTAAATGGATGATAAGCCACAAGTTCTTATCCTCACTTCCTCAATCTTGTAGGCAGTAAGCGTTTCACATCACACTTCTGCTCGCATCAGCAGCAGCAGCAAGACCAACAGGAACCCCCACTATAGCTATCACCAGGCACACCCAGGACTGCTCTGACTGGAGATGCAGCATTTGAACAGGAAGGGAGCAGGCAATGCCAATGCCATGTTGGAGATCCCCTGCATCTGGGAGGTAACAGAGATCAGTCACCAAGAGGCTCAGCAGCTCAGAAGCCCTGGGGTTTCAAAAACTGGAGAGGGAGATCTTTGCAGGATCTGAAGGCCTGGGAACAGGCAGCCCTCAGCTGCAGCAGTAGCTGCTGATTCGAATCTGAAAGCAAATTTCATTTCAGAAACCACCCAGGACCAGTAGTGATGTTGGTGTGCCCTGTTCTGTTCCAGCCAAGGGGGTATCTGGTTCTTCTCTCTTTGACCCTGCTTCTGACACAAGTGCCAACAAGTGAAGGGCAGTCAGGAATGTATATTCTACAGCATCCAAAGACGGTCACAGGACAGGCTCTTCTCCCTTTAGACCTCCTCTCCCCACACCTAAAGGATATCGGAGTGGTCGGCTTCCAAAGTTGAAAGCAACAGACTCTTTGAAGGAGAGGCTGATGGCAGGGAAGTAAGCCATTCCAGCACCCCTGGTGATGTTATCAAAAGCTGTTCCCAGAGATATGCCATTCCTGAAAGAAGGAAAAGCCACAGGACTTTAGTCACAGTATGAGGGGTATGAGATTACCTGGGCAATCCAGGTATCTGCCCTCTCCCCCCAGCAATTTGCCAACACAGACACCTCAGACAATCGTGCCTCCTGTCATTCTTAACCTGACACACATACAAACGTCACAGCCAGGGAAAGCACAGCAGCAGCCCAGTTTTCATATGGTGGCACAGGAGCCTGCACAACATGCAGAGCCCACCCAGGTTCAAGAACAATCTTAATCTTTATCAGTTAACTAACCAGCAGGACATTTTAAAGGCCCTTTCTGGTCACATTCATTTGAATGGAAACAAAAGAGCAATGCTTTCAATCTGCTCTTGTCTAGAAGATGACAAGAAGCATCTAACAGTTTTCAATCCCAGCTGATTAGCTGCAGGCTGTAGTTTAGGGTCAGGGAACTCAGTCTGGCCTCTGTCCACTGTGGATGGGAGCTGAAAGCTGGACATTATCAATGTTTCCATAGCTCCCTGTGAATCTAGGATAGTCAAGGCCCACACTGACCACTAAAGCAGTCAGTGTGGCTCAGAAAGCTGTAGTATTAAGCATCATGGGAGATGCCTTCCCCTCCAAAATCCAGTAAGCCTTACTCAGACATTGTCACTTGAATGTCTTTCTGACAAGAGCTCCCACCTTAGGAGAACCAGGCAAAGGTACTTACAAGCAGAAAGCAATGGTGCCCTCATCAAGGTCTATGAGACAGCTGACAATGTCTCCTGCTGCCCAGGACTGCAGAAAAGGGAGAGGAAAGGTTAAACATCAGTTCAGGGTGTTCCCACATCAGAAATTAGACTGATGTCCAAGCAATTCCTTGTCATTCAAAGTTGAACAAGAGAATTTCTCCTCATCACAGCTTATATAGCATTTTCAGACACTTCTGAATGCTGCCCATAAGCCATGGATTGGGATCTTTCCCCTCCCCAGCACTAAGAACATGCAGAGAATCAAATATCCGAACACCATGACATGCTACAGCAAACCAGAGCCTTCCAGAGGCCAAGAGCAGCACTATGCTGGGAATCAGTCTGCAGGGACTGCTGAACAGAGCACACACATCGCATGTCCAGCACCCCTAAGGTACAAAGAATTGCTGGCACACAGCCTCCCCAAGAACACTGAGGCAGAGGGGCGCAACTTCAGGGCATTTTGTAAGGCCCAGCAGAACCCAACAAGCAGGAGGAGCCTCCTGTTTTCTTCTCTCTGCTCTGCATCCTGTTCATGTGAGGACAGCTACTCACTTTGCCATAGTTGGTAGTAGTCACGTTCCACTTGCGCACCCTGTTGCCATCATATGCGTATGAATCTGGTGTATCTCCAACTCCTTCCTGCACAAAGCACAGAAGAGAAGACTCAGACCAAACCAAGCATAGAGGATCCTTCTCATTGCAAGAGCAGTTTTAATAGAGAGATCAGCAGACAGACAGAGCAACTGACAGAACACATACTATGTCTGGGAAATGCCCTCACTCTAGCAGTGAATTCAATGGCCTGTGATCTTTGGTTCAAGGGAAATTCACCACCCCCTACTCATTTTTCAGGCAGAAGAGTAGTACTGGCATCCTACATTTTCAAATTCTGTCTCAGCAGTCTCCCAGGATGCTCAGAACTTCCTCTCTCACATGTTGCAGAGTAGCAAGTTAGTGAAACACTGCATCTGACATCCCTTCCCAGCATCAAACATCCCACACACTGCCTGAGAAGAGCTGGCCTGAAGCTGCCTCTCCTGGGCTAAAAACCCCCTAGCACCAGTTGCTGAAGGCCATCCTGAGAGACAGGTTGCCAGAACTGCAGACCCACACACCCTCTGGAGAAGACATCATCTGGAAAACAACACAGAGCAGCACCAGCAAGATCACAGCCACATGCCCAGTGTGCAAGGCTTTCCCACTGTGCACCATCCTGTGAACACAGACCACAGGCTAGTGAGGGCTTTGAAAAGAGCAGACCCAGCATTTACAGTGCATGTGCTGGGCACAACAAGCCAGCAGGGCAGGAGCACAGCACCAATGCAACGCTCCACACTGACCTAAAAAGCAGTGGAGGAACACAGAGCAGCCCTGTGGCACATACAGCACTGACAGTACCTCCTGATTAAACCTGCAGTTGAGAGTACACCAGCCAATCTGCATGAGTCCCTGGGAGGAGATGAGCACTTCATAAATCCATTTCCCTGGAAGAAAAAGAGACACCATCAGTGCATGCTGCCTGCCTCACTGCTAGCGAGGTAGAACCTGACACTGCTCCCACAGAAAAGAGTGTGGTACATGAAGAAACTTCAGGACAGCCCCAGGATCCTCTCTCTACCTCTTCCCTCTGACATCACACAATTGTATATCCTTCTGACTTCCTGGAAAATCCAGCGAATGAACTGGGGAAGAGACAACTCAAGATCTGGAACATACTCAAGCTTTCCCAAGTTCTCTAGTTGTAGAACTCTCCACACATTCTTCCCAAGGTCTTTTCTCAAAGCATCACTACATATCTCCTTACCTTTATACACACATGTTGTGGCCCTGATGGACCCAAAGTTACTGTGGCCAATCACCTGGAACAACAAACAGAAGATACGTTAAAGTCAGGCAGAAAAGCAGGTTTGCTCAGCTCTACCCATTCCCTGCATCCTAGCCCTCAAAACAGCAAGATGGAGAGTTATTTGCAAACACAGAGAAGGGATAGAACATTGTCCCCATCCTAGCAGCTGTACCCGGAGCCAGCAGGCCCTAGGGAACCATCCAGGTCCTTCCCAAAGCTCATCTGTATTTGATAAACTCCAGAGAAGCATGCAGCATGGCAGCAGTACAGGAGTAACATGGTGGCAGACAGGTTCTCAGAGAATGGTGACAGGTATATAAACGTGACTGTAATAGGGGAAAGAAGCCTGAATCCTGGACAAGGCAGGACAAAGTTTTAAATTCAAGGTGGCCAGGTGAGTGGTAGGACTTGCAGGTAAAACGCTGCCAAGAAAAAGAACCCTGTTGACTCCTGACTCTCTCAATCTCAGGATATACCTTGAAGAAGAGATGAAGGCAGCCACAAGGAATTCACAAACAAGGCAGTATGAACTGATACAGGGCAAGTTCTAGGTACAGCTGAGGTTACCCACAGCAGGTGGTTAACAGGAAAGGGGAGATCAGAGCAGCCTCCTCTGCTACAGGTAAAGGATACTTAGATTAAGGCGGCAATAACCACAGAGGGATGGGATGTGTGTGCTCAGTGAAGAGGTGAAAGGATTAAATTCCAGTGGATTCTTTCAGCTGATTTTCTGTGTAAGGAACATCAGCTAAGGGGCAAGCAGGGGCCTAGTGAAAACAAAGGAGAAAAGAAAGCCTCAGCTTCAGCCTCTTGCCACCATTAGGGAAGACGAGAAGGAAGGAAGAGGCAGGCTGCTGGAGGGAGGGACAGGAAGGCTGGCTCCTGGTTTTTCCTCTGCTTAGCCAAGCTCTTCAAGTAAGCCTTTGGGCTAGGGTAATCCTTTCACTTCCTTGCAGCTCCTCTCAGAGCTGAGACCTAGAGGTACTGCTGGACCTTTTCCCAGGAGAGCTCATTTCCTTCAGTATACTGCAGCTTTCTGTGTAGACTCCATTCACAACACGCTACAAAGCTGGAGACAGGGATCTGTTACCAAAGAAGAAATCAAGAAGCCCAAAGTGCTTTTAGTCCCATAAGACCATTTTCTGCTACACCCAGGATCACACTCACCTCAAGTAAGTCATCATCAACCAGCAGGAGCCCCTCAAACCCACTAGTGTGGTCCAGCACCACAGTAGAGGGGCCAAGCCGGCCCTCCACTACCTGATCTGAAACAAGAGTTACAGAAAATCTCTTAGGGAAAGTTGTGCAGGATTTAACAGGACACCAGATGAATCCCTCCAGCTGGACAACAGCATCTGAATTCCACTACAGTGAAGGAAGACTAAAACAGTGTTACTCACATTAGACTAAGAGAACCTCAGGAAAGGAGACACCATTGAGACTGAAAAGTAAGTTTTCATAGCAACACACAAGGTCTTAGCTATGCAGCATTCTGGTTGTATGTCAGATTTTCCATATTGCCTGATAATTTTACTTTGGCAAAATTCAAAGACCAAAGCAAACTCTGAGCAGCCAGCAAGAGAAATTTCTCTTTTTAGGAGAGGACCAGGCTGTATCCTGCTACATCTTGACTCACTCATGGAAACAGACACTAGCAAGAATGCAGGCAGCACTCTGAGTCCAAAGCGAATGACAGTATATAAAAACTGTGAACAAGCCTCTGCATTTTTCCCCCAGGGGTAGCACTGCACACTGCTGGGTCACAGCAATGGATCTGCACATTATTACTAGTGAAACACCCTCAATGTTTGCCCCCAAGCTGCTTTTCTAGGCATTTTTACATAGAAATATTCTTCCTTCATCAGAAAGCAGACCTGAGGCTCTCACAGGCGGAATTTAAAGGTATGAGAAATTAGAGCACAGCAGGGCAGAACACTCACGCAGGGGACTGCCCTTCATGATACAACTTGCCTCCCCAATTAAGCAGCACAAGTAGAAGCATAAATTGGACACCTGCTCAGTGTCTCCTACCTCGACTGTCTTCAGAGCCATTCTCCTCTGCTAGCAACCGGTCGAGGTGTTCCTGCAGGTTCTGGAAGGTCAGATGCTTTCTAGAGAATAAATATCCACAGGAGCACTTCAGAAAACTGCCTCCAAGTTTTAGAACAGTTGCAGCCCAGACACATGTCTCCACAGTCCTGTGCTGCAGGACATGAACCAGAAAGTTGTTGAACTGTGTTTCTTGTCATAAACCTAAGGAATTTGCTGCCAACAGAGAAGAGAAGCTTCTCATGGCCTCCCTCTGGACCACTATTTTAGAGAAAGTTCTCATACTCCCTTCTCCTAGCTTTTTCTTTTCAAGGCTACTTTACATAGGTGTTCCTGTACAAGAGTCATTCCAGACACCTGCCTTGCTCTTACCCATCCTCAAAACCTCTGCAGCTCTATACCCTTTTGGAGTTGATGAGACCAGAACTACAAAATACTCCAGGTAAGGGTAAGCCACAAATCTGTCCAGTGTCATACTGACTTCACTTATCCTACATTCCTTTCCCAGTAGTTCCTAACTTCCTATTTTCTTTTTCTGACCTTGCATTCCCAGTCCAATCTCATCTCTAAGCAGCAGAAATCAGACAAGGGCCCATCATATTATGCATGATGCTGAGGCAGCTCCCCTTTCAATACATCCCTTTGTAATTCCCTACACTGAGTTTCATAGACCATTTCACTATCCAGTCACCATCACAGCCACCTTACCGTTATACTGTCCCAAAGAGCTTTGTAAAAGCATCAAACCTTCCCACCTCATGCTCTCTGCCTTTCCAACTCTCCCATGGATACACAGAACAACACAAGTTGTGTTGCAGGTCTTTGAGGCATCCCAGCAAGACCTCCTTTTACTGTGGGAGTCACTAGCTCTTCCTGCTCTCGTTTACCATTTCCAAAGCTACCTGTGGAACAGCTTCCCAATTCTCCAGAACTGGGGGTTTCCTTAAGACTGTGATGAGAAACATTTTGAAAGCCTGATGGATGTAAAGATACACATAAGTGGAATCAAAGCATCAGTTTCAGTTGGTGTGAGAGAGGATGGTTTCAGCAAAGCAGCTTAATCAGTACCTAGCATGGAGAAGGAGTTCTGGAAGGAGGTTAGAAGAGCACAAGGTGGTCAGAGACACATCTGCAGTGAGCTCCTCTATGAGGAATTTAGGCCTCTGAAGACAAGATGTCATACCATACAAGATGCCATACCATGAAAGTTGCTCTCATATGGCAAATGTTATTTTCGAGACCTGTTTGACGGCTACTGGGCTTTCTACCAAATAGGGAGGTCCAGGGAAAAGGGTGGAAGGCAGGAAAAAAGACAGAGGTCAGTCCAACAAACTATTAATTCTGTCATCTCAAGTCATAAATCACCAAGGAAATTAGAAATACTGGAAATCAAAAAAGCTCAGGCAGATGGAATATTCCAAAGCATGCTGTGCAGGAGAGCTCATGGCAAAGTAACATGACCCACTTTGTCTCCCCCCCGCCACAACCCTAGCTCACTAAGAGTGTAGAGGGCCAAGAGCTATTTTTAGCTCAATGAGCTCTGAGCTCACATTTGAGCTGGCACTGCTAAGTATAGCCCATGGAACGTGATCCCAGCCATTCTGCAGCAGCACCAACCAGCAGCAGCTACATGCCTGCCTCACTCTACCACACTCCTGCCCTGAACCTGTCTGACTTGCCTCTGGCAAAGGAGCTAAACACAGAGGAAATTCCTCTCATCCAAACCTACAAAGCTTCTGAGCTACAGGGTGAAGGAGTACTGAAAACAAGCAGAAGAAAACAGACACTAAAAAGGAATTTTGTCTTTCTTCTCCTAGTGACCCTAAGTAGACTTCCACAGTCTGAGAACTGTATGGTATTCCATGTATCAGTAAGAGCCTTGCCTTTAGTTTACAGGGCACTGACAACCTGTTTTTCATTCTTGTACCTAAAACCTGTGTGTTTTGCACTTCCTTACAGGTAAAGAAGGAAAAGAAACAATGAGGTGAATGCCTACTTGCCTGTTTCTTTCAGAAATATTACCTACTGATTTTCTACATGAGGTTTCTTATGCAAAAGAATCCTTCTTATGAAGGATCCTTCCTAGCAAGCCTTGCAACTTAAACAACTGTGAAAGGACAAGATTCAAGAGCCAGTTTTGTAACACAGTGTTGCTGTGCTTTTGACAAAGATCGCTGAGTGGCACTAAAAGATTTTTCCTCTGACCACAGTACTGTCTATCTGGGGACTGATACAGCATCACTTGCCACCTAGTGAATGAGAAGTAGAATACCTGTAAGCAGCTGCAGGCTGGTTCCCATCACCACTGGTAAAGACACGATGCAGGTAATCATTCAGCAGCCTGCTGTTCACAATCCCTTGTGAAAAACAGAAGGGAATAAGCTTGGGAATTCAGGAGATAAACATCAATTTCATGTGCATGCAACAAACTGTTAACTACGGGAAAAAGATGCTGGGGTTTGCAGATCAAGGTGGAGGGAAATGCAGTGTCAAGAAGTCATTCACCGCTTTACTGTCTTCACTGTTGCCCCAGCACTGTGGGGTGCATCTCCGCAGCAAGGGTTTTCCTTTTCAACTTCAGCTGATCTACAATAGCAATATAGGAGGCTAAAATGTGGTCCTCACAGGCGGAACTATGGCCTCAGCAACCCTCTGTTCTACTTACAGACAAAGTAACTCCAAAAGCTAGACACCAGAATTCAATTTAATTTCCAACTAATTCAAAACCTTATCACTACTGCAATTTGTAATGTCCTATTCATACCTGGGAGATCTAAAGTATCTACATATTTAAATTGCACTACAATATGCCAAGATAGAAAGGCTTGTAGATGCAGCTCATCTTATCTAAAGCACAGTTCTCTTCAATGATGTACACCTCACTTCAGCTTTCCCTCTGCAAAACAATCCCTAGTGTTACACTGATGCAGCATCTTTTATTTCTGGGTTCAGCAGTGCACTCAAATGCCAGATTTGTGGTGTCAAAAGCACCACTATAAAGTGGACCAGAGAGTCCAACAGACAACAGACTGACTAGCGGGTACCACAATTTCCCAGAAAATGATCAATCTGAGAACTCCAACAAGCTGCTTGACCTGGAGGGACAAGGTTCCTGAATCAGATGGGAGAAGGACAGGTGGCACAACATTCTCCAGCCTCAGAGAAAGCCAAAGAAAGGACACTGAGCCATGAGCTTCTGGAATCTTTAGTACTACAGGAACATCCTTCCCAAAATCTCATCCCGGTTCAGGGATCTACTCAGTTTCAGCCCCACCACACCTTACATCAGAAAGGCAACTGCAAATGGAAGGCAACTGATCTCAGGTGAGGCACACATTTGATCCAGTGGTCCTGTTTTTACATAGCACATTATAGGTCCATACCTGTGACCTTGGACTTCTCTGGCTCGGTGCTCAGCCTGTAGTTCTTCCTCGAGAAAGCAGTCCCAGCACCTCTTGACGTCATTCTTCACAGTTGCCACTTCCAGAGTGCACATAAGACAGGCAGATGCCTAGAACAAAATCTGCTGGGGAGGGATGCTGCCTTTAAACTTCACCCTTCCTTGGAAGTTGAGGTACCTGGATTGAACAACAGGGATAAGCTAAAAAATAGTCAGAATCCTTGCATTGATAACATCATACAAGAACACACTGCCAACTCTGCTCTCAGGTCTGCCTCTCCAACAGCTCAAAAGGCATTAAACCACACTCCAGACACCCATATAGACCCACTCCAACCAAAGGCATAGGCAAAATCAAGCCACAAACTCAGACAACCTTTGCACCAAGTTTGAGCCAGAAGCACTGAGCCAGCACAGGGCTACCTCTACCACCACTGCCCAACACCGCTGCAACTGGCAACCACATTGCATTTCTACTCCTGTCCTGATGAGACACCTGCCATTCTCTCCCACGCTGTATTCTTTAGGACAAGAATAGGCACGTGCTCCATCTTTTATCAGGGAATTAAATTATTCCACTACCCTAAATATAGACAGAGGTAGAAAGAATGAGACAAATACAGATGAACTGCACTACAAGAGTATCACTGACTACAAAGCATTACCCCACTCTCTGTTTGACAGGGACAAAAGCAGACACAGATAGGAGTATACAGAAGTGTCTGCAGGTGAAAAGCTACCACAAGACTAAAGATTTGTGGCCTTTTCTGGTATCACTAGAATGCAAATACTACCAGAGCTGATCTGACCTATGCCAGGACAGAAACAATAAAGCCAAGTTGCTAGTCACATCCAGCTTAGAAATGTTAGCTTACATCTCTCTCCTGTTTCTGATTGCCAGTTGTTGTGGAAATCTCTCTTGTTCACTAGACAGCCATCTGTGAAACCACTTTGTGACAGATGGAGTAACAGGAAGGTGCAACAGGAGCAAAGGCTGGAGGATTTTAAAGTTTGCTGGCAATCTCATACAAAGCAGAAACTCAGGTGAACCCAAGAGAACTTAGTGAACTCGCCAACTGACATGAGTGCTACAGCAACTCCACCAGCAGAATAACACTTGCAATTCAGCTGGACTCAGGAAAGGACTTCCTAAAGCCCCTTTCCGCAGCACTACCTTTCAGCATCCGGTAGTGGAGCAGCACTGCCCAGTGTCCCTCCTGCAGCACTGCTGAGTAAAACCACTACAACAAAGCAAAAAACAGCCTGGATCAACGGCCCTGAATGATCTGCATCACAGACACAAAACAAGGAATAAAACAAAAGTACAGAAATACATTGTTAGTAATAAAGCCGAGCAGACAGAACAATCCTGAAAGTACTCTAAAAGTGAATGTCTTGATTTTGCCTCTGTCAGGACAAGTTGAAAACACCGAAAAGTGGCAGAGAGTGTCCTCAGCTCTTCCCAAGGGTGGACAGCTTTGATACCCGAGCTGCTGAACAGCCCAGATGCTCAGGTAGAGGGTGCATCATGATCATGGCCACACTGGCACCATAGGAGATGCATTGCTGGTACTGTTGCAATACTAGGGGCATGGGTGTTCAGCTGGAGCAGATGCTTTCAAGAGATCAGAGAAAGGGGACACACATCTGCACCTTTGCTGCAGCTTCCATGTGCCATTCACAAAATTATCCGCAGCAGCTCTGGCAAAGACACCCAGCTCTGGGCCTGGCCACAGGTTAAGCTCCTTTCTCTGGGGACCGTCAAGTAGATTCCAAAAGAAGGGCTGAATAAACATCACGAGGGAAATCAGGTCTTAAACTGAGCCGAGTGGAGGCAGGCAACGAGGCCGAGAAGCTGGGCCACCAAACCCAGCTTTCTCCGGCAGCTGCCAACCAAGCCCTCACGCACTTGCCGGAGCAGCGGGGATGAATCCAGGTGGCACAGGCCCCCGTGTCACCCGGACAATTGCTCTGCCTTCATCACAAGAGTGTCTCTCTGTGCCATCCCCAGCTTGGCAGCACTCTCAAACCATAAACACCGGGCAGCACTGCCCAAATCCTAGTACACCTCCCGACCGGCAGCACCTCGGAAACCGGAGGCATGTCCGAAGTCCCACCCTAGCGACACCCTTAAACCCAGTGACATCCTTTAGGCTGGGCAGCACTCCGTCCAGTCTCCCCAACCCGGCAGTATCCTCCATGCTCACAACACCCTCCCAACCCTGGGGACACCCCATTACCTGCCAACAAGGCCGAAGCCAAACAGCCCCCTCAGCCGCGGAAGCACAGCCCCCCCAAAACCGTACCACACTCCCCTATACGAGCGATAAGCCCGAGCCCCGCTGCCCGACCATCAACACCGTGGAGGTAGGAAGGGCCCCCGGAACGGGATCTAGCAGAGACCCTACACTGCCGGGGCCGGGTACGGAGGAGCCCGAGACGGGACGGCCCAGGCCCGGCGGCCGCAGAACTCACCACCAGCCCGACCGCGCCGCCACCACCGCCGCGCTACGGCGAGCCGCGAGGGCCATGCCAGGCGGGTGGGCGTGGCCTGCGTTGCCGGGAGACGGCGGAGACGCCGGGTGGACCACGCGGCAGAACCTGCTCTGCGCTCAGGCCGGGCCGGGACACACTGCGGTCCTGGGGCAGCGACAGGGAATCTCGGTCCGGGGCTGGCTGTGAACTTCTGAGGCTGCGGAGCCAGCGAGGCCTGAAGCACCCGCCCATGGTGCTGGGCAGCCAGCAAGGAGAGACGCGTGCGGAAGGTGCTTCAGTCCCCGGGGAGAAGAGGACACTCTGGGCCCAGCCCCTGACGCTGTCTCACCCCGAGGAAGGGCGAGGAAGTAGCTTAAAAATTAACCTGCTAGTGCAGAGATAAAAAACCCCCAACTTTATTGTACTTGTGAAAGGTATCAGAGACATCACTGGGGGATGCTGCATGGCTGGTCACGCAGTTTTCTAGGCCGATCGCAGGGAGTTTGGGCAATGATGCTGCAGTCTGGAGCCAGCTTGTACTTACGTAGGCTCTAGGGAGCTGGAGTGACTGCTCTCCTGAAGTGCTGAACAGCCAGTAGAGGACGCTGATGCTGCCTGGCTAGCGGTGCTGGGGCCAGCAAGCTCTGAGCTGGCACTAGAGGTTGTAAAGGAAAGCAGTAGAGTCAAGGATATGGCCCCACCATGGCCATGGCAGGAGAGGCCAGGGTAGTGCCACTAGCCCTTCTGGAGCAGAGAAGCTCTGCCAAGCCCAGCTGGGGCACACACTGCCAGCCCACTGGCCGAGGTGCACATAGGAGCTTTGCCTCTCATCTCTGCTGGAACCAGCACAGCTGTTGCACTGCCAGCTGGCTGTGCTCGGCCTCAGGTAGGCTCATCGCCTGTGAGTGCCTGCGTCACTCACGCTGTGGATCGCCTGTGACTGATCCGTTAGATGGCAGCAGAGGTGAACGGAGCCAGGAACAAGCAGCTCGGTTCAGACCACAGCCCTTTAGGCAGCTCAGTGTTTCGAGAGTGCCTCGAAGCTCACAACGCAAGTGTTCTGAAAAGCGTTCTGACCGTGGCTAAACCTCGCACCTTCCCAGTCACAGTAGCCGAGAAGGTCAAAGAACCGCACGTCCCGCACCGCTTCCCTCTTTTTCCTGCGCCTCGGCCGCCGCCCTACCCGCGGCTGTGCACGCGGCTCTGCTCGCCACCGCCTTTTCCGCTACCGTTCGGCGGCGCACAGCGTTGTCTGAGTCGCGTCGATAGCCCAGCCCTCGTCCGTCGGAGCAGCAGAAGCGGAAGGGCGCACGGGATGTGGCACGCTGCTCTCGGCCTCCTCTGACTCCTGCCGGCGGTCGGTGAGTGCGGGGCAGCAGCTGAGGGCGGTGGGGTGCCGGGTGCTGCGAGTTGAGAGGAGGCGGTCTGGGCTCTCAAGGAGGGTTGGCAAGTTCCGGCGTCTCTTTCTGAGGCAGGCTCTGGGGCTGCGTACCCAGAGGAGCCCCCGGCATGGGGGAGCCCCCGGCTTCGAACAGAGACCCGTCAGCTCAGCTGCCCAAGCGGCGGCGGCCGGGTCCTGCCCACCCTGTAGCCAGTGCCGACTCTAAGACCGGAGCCCACGTCGCAGCCGAGGTGCCCCAAACCCACAAGCTTCTCTGCCCCTACCATTGGCCCTGTGGCAGGCCGGGTATACCCACACCGCAATGGTTTTGGTGCGAACTGTGGTCATCGAGAAAGAAAAAAGTTATGCTGAAAGAGAGGTAAGTTTGTGTCGATACCGGAGTGTGCTGTTAGCAGCAACTGGTGCCCCAGCAACGGCTGTAAGCACCTACGGAACGAGTACAGCCTAGTGGTAAACCTAAGGTAGGACTACTGGGAGAGAAACGACGTGCCACAAAGTGGCTTGGCTGCTGGTCACTCTTAAATCCCATTCCACCTTTTCACCCCTGTCATGGTAGATTTTAGCCTTCTAGGGCAAGACAATATAAATGCTTAGGTGTTGGGTGATGGTAGAAACAGCAGTGGTAATATAAAATCGTTTGATACCTGGGTTGATACATATCTATCAGATGCTTACATTGATAACTGCCTTTTTTTCAGTAGCACTATTTGCAACTGTCATGTTATTGTGCTTAAAGGGTGGAGCATGTGGGCTTCTCCAACTTTGTCATGTGATAAAAAAACCCAGATGTGATCACAGGCCTTATCAGATGAAGTCTCACGAAGGAGAGGTGCTCCTGGTATCATATGCATCAGTGGCATTGCTTTGATGGATCAAATTCTGCACACATATGTGCAAGAAAGGTGAACGTGATCTTCAAGGGATATACAAAAGATCATTTAACTTGTTCAGAGTAATAAAGGGTCACACTTTGAGCCCTGAGTATGGCTGAAATGCTGAGTTTCGTCTAGAAGTACTTCGAAGTATGCACACCAGAACAAATGATTCTTTAAGCAGAGTCACAATGACAGTGCCAAAACAGAAACTGTACTAACTAGCCTTGAATAAATGAGGTTGGAAGGTAGAAATTTCCTTTTTGGAATGACTTGACTTTCGATGGGAACAGTTTAGCAGACCCACTCTTCAGGTGAAACTTGATCAGCGTTAAGTGTTTTGTTGTACTGGTTGTCTGAAATCGTTAGGGTGATGTCCTGTAGGATAGGATAAACGCCTCAGTAGCAGATGTACCAAAACAGGAGGGTGTTTTTGCCTTTCTTAGCCATAGCACTTGCATTGCGTTGCTTTGGGTATACTCTGCACCTCTTTGAAGATGATTCAAATTATTAACCTGTTGGAAAACCATCTGAGGAAAAAGTCTCACAAGACCTGGTTAATTTACTGATCAGATGGTGAATTGAATCACTTGAGGAAGAATGTTGTGGGTGCCACAGGTGATGGAATAAGACAGGAACAAAGAAAGCAGAGGACCCAGATTCTTCCCCTTTGGTGTGCTTAGTCCGTGTTGGGTCACCTCAGCCACTGGAGAACTGGTCTAAACCTTTGGTTTCCATTCTTATTGTGCTGCAGTAGTGACATTGTGAGACAGAGGAAGAAATTCTGTGTTTTCTTTGTTTTGTTTGTAATTCCACAAGGTATTTTGGAATTATTTTAGCTACCTATCATTTCCTTATTGCTGATACAGGAGAGACTTCTCAGGTGATGTTATGTGTCTCCGGGGGAAAAATTTGATTAACCAGGCATAAGTGTCCATAAACATGTTAGTAGAAGTACTTTGGTATTGGTACAGGGGAAGTTGCTTTTCTGCTTGTGTTCAATGAACTTAACACATTTAACCTCTTAGAACATTTACTTAGCTTTTTATTAACGTTGGCTGAAGTATTTGCATGTGTCTTGGTGTCAGAGAGTCAAGACTGAGTTTTCAAATGCCAAAATCAATTTAAATACTCCAAGAAATACCTCTTACTGAAAGAACATTACTTGTTTTCTTTGCCTCTTGTTTGCTTTCTCTGAACAACTACACTTGAAGTGATGTGAACTTCTTGGATGGTGTGTGGTTTAGGAGCAAAATACCAGGGTGTGTCTTTATAATGTGATACATGATAAGGTGATAGAATGGGAAATGAGGAATAGAAACTGTCTGACTGCAGTATTTATCACTGAAAACAGTAATGATACTCTTGCTAAAGATTCTTTTTGGGAAATGCTTTTTTGCTTAAGCTTTGAGAAGTATTTTTATTTTGGAAGCTTTTAATGTGATATTCGTGCAATGCAGTCATTCAGGCTCCAGACGTAGAGGTAAGAAAACAGCCAGTACATTAACAAACATACCAGTTCAGTGTAGTACTGAAAAACATGGAGTGTTTCCCAAGAAATCTATCCTAGGGCATGAGCATCTCCCTTATCTTACCATTGTACCTACGCCATTTGACTCTTAGAATGGAAAGACACCACTTAACCTAGGAACCTTTGGTTTCTGATGTCTCTTTTTTTGTGCCATAGACTAGCAGGGTAAGGATTTTCCATGAAGTAAATAAAGCAACAGGTAGAAGCAACGAAGTCCCAGGGAAATCCAAATCTATGGCAAATGTGGTTGTGTTGCATCTTTTGCATCAAATCAATTATCCAGGAAAATTTCACATTTTCTTCTAACTGACTTTAGGGCTTCTGTGGAATTTTTAACACATATGGCTAGTGATGTTGCTCCTTGAGCCTTTGCAGTAATTTGGTAGCTACTAGCAGATGTAATGAAGTGTCACCAGGCAGAGGATGCAGTTTAATCCTTTATGTACATATAAGAGTTGGAAAGAGCTACTTGATGATGCAAGGTACTTTGTGTGTGAGGAGTAAGTATTTGCTATACATTTGTTATACCTAAACAAAATACCTGAAGCATGTTTATATGTTAGCATGGGTAAGCTGGTCAGTACAAGAAAGAGACTTGAGACAGTTGCTTCGGTAGTTGCTAACAATTGGGTTTTAACTTTTTTCCAGTTTGGGGTGAGGACGGTCAGGTGTACACTGATTTTAGTGGGAAAGCACAACCTTCAAAATCCTGTCCCTACTTCTGCTGTAGATATTGCACGCATCGATATTGTTGCTCTAGTCCTGCCATAAAATATGACAACTGGCAATCTTCTTGTGATCTTATGAATGGAAGGTACGAGGCAAACTGAACATATACATCTGGTTACAGTTCTGTCATAAAGTGACAAAAATGCACAGTTTAATGATTAAAACTTAAAACAGGACCTTTTAGCTCGCTCTCTGTCTCTGTCAGGGGTCTGTGTTAATGCACACCTGTAAAATAGGGATGATGAGGTGGACAGATTGGAGCATGAACTCCTGGGCAACCTGCACAAGTGTGTCTACTTGAGTGTTTTCAAATACTTTTAACCTTTGATGATGGCAAAAGAAATCTCTAGTGTATGTTACCTTTCATAAGCATCTGGCACTTAGCCAAGTGCTTGAATAAGTGTAAATTCCATTTCTGAAACTAATTCTCTAACTACAGGGCCTCTGACTCAGGCACTTTCAATAACATGGATTCATTCTTGGACTCTGATGATTACATTTCTTCTGGCCCCAGGTAAGCCGTACCGAGTCTCAGCTTTTAAAATGCTTCCTTAAAGTTTCTTCATTGTGTGATCAATGCATGCGAGTAGAATATGAAAATAGAAATGCTTATTTCTGTGTTAAGAATGTGAGTAATTCAAACCCCATGCACGTTCTATGTGAAGAAGTAGAGACACAAGGAATAGGTAGAGACACAAGGAAGAGGGGAGATCATGCCATTTAGTCCGTAACAACCACTGCTCCTTACTTTTATTACTGAATTGGAAGGTTTTCTTTAAAGCATTGACATCCTTTATACTCTTAAATACTGACAGATTATGTTTATAGTGGCTCAGTGTTTTCATTTGAGCTATCTTCTTGATTTTTAGCGTCTTTTGCGTTTAGTTTTAATCAATATTTGCCACTGCTCACTGCAGTGACCTCTAGAGGTCCCTTCCAACCCAAACCATTTTATATTTCTTGTGCTATTTCAGTGTCAGGCAAAGTAATTAAATCTGTGCACTACATTGGTGATGACAAGAGTCCTGCTTTCAGATCTTTCTATTTTATATAGCATGGAAGGCTATAGAGACAGGAAACTACTGAGAGTGTCCAGTGAAAGCTACAAATATGCTGAGGGAACTGGAGGATCTCTGTGAGAAGGAAAGGCTGAGAGACCTGTGGCTGTTTGGCCTGGGAAAGTGCAGACTGAGAGAGGATCTCATCACTCGTTATTTAATATCTAAAGGATGAGGGCAAGAGGACGAGGCCAGACTCTTTTCAGTGGTGTCCAGTGACAGAACAAGAGGCACAAACTGGAACTCAGGTGGTTCCATCTGAACAGGGGAAACTTCTTTGGTGTGAGGTTGCTGGAGCCCTGAAGCACGCTCCAGGGAGAGAGGTTGTGGAGTTTCGTTTTTTTGGAGGGATTTCAAACCCGCCTGGACATCGTGATCCTGGGCGACTTGTTTCCCGGTGAGCCTGCTTTAGCAAGGGGGTTTGATCTCCAGAGGTCCCTTCCAACCCCTGCAGTGCTGGGGTTGTGTGAGGGGTCGCGGTTGAGTTCCTGTGCTGCTGGCCTTTGGGCAAGAGGCAGAAAAGGCGCGCAGGGCGCCGCTCGCCCCGCCCCGGCAGGAGGGGCCGAGACCCTTTAGGGAGCGGGGCGAAGGCTGTGACGCATGGGGGCGTGGCCAGTCGGCGGGCGCGGAGCGAGCGGTGGTGGCGGCGGCAGCGATAAGCATGGGGTAAGCGGGTGCGGTGGGGCGGGAATCAGTCGTGGCGGAGCAGCCTGTGTGCCGGGAGCCAAGGACAAGCAGGCGACATTCCCTCCGCCTCTGGGGAGCAGCGCGGTGCGGCACGGCGGGTGCGCGGGGCCGGGCTCGTCCCCGTCCTCCGGCAGCCACGTCGCGTCACCTACAGATACGTCTTTCTACTTTCTGTACGCGGTAGGAAGGAAGGCAGGCAGGAGGCATCTCAGGGTAGCGCTGGTGCGGTGTATGCCGGGGCAGCAGTGTGAGGAAGGTAAATGATAGAGTCGGTTTGGTTGAAAGATCATCGAGTTCAACCGATAATCCAGCACTGCCAAGAGTACTGCTATACGGTGTTCCTCAGCACTACATCTACAGGGCTCCAGGAATGGGGACTCTACCCCTGCGTTGGGCAGTTTCTTCCGGGGCTTGACAGCCCTTTAGGGGGAGGAATTTTTCTTTGTATCGAACTTAAGCTTCGCCCCAGGCACAACTTGAGGCCATTTCCTCTTGTCCTATGATTTGTTACTGTGGGAGAAGATGCCAAGCCCCATCTCACTCCAGCCTTCTTTCAGGTAATTGTAGAGAGCGATATAAAGTCATCAGTGTTGGGTTCTTGGTCTCTTTTGACCCAGTAGTTTTCCACACAAAAAGGATTGATGTTACATAGGATATGTTACATATTTAGGAGGAGGGATGTCCCTGCTGGGCTTGAGGATGCTGTCTTCTGTATTTTCACATGCAGCTGATGCATTTCCCGTGCAGCAGATGTGAGCCTCATCTTGCAGTCAGTGTTCACTCTTGATGCATTTTTAGTTAAAAGACTGAAAAAAATATCCTCCAAATCTTTGGGGCTGCAGAGATACTGAATCTGCTGCAATAATAAAGGTTAAATATAAAGAATATTTTTTTTTTCATGCCAGCAGGCTCAGTTAGTAAAAGGCACAGAAAATTAAAGTATGTAGTCTTAAACCCAACCAACCAAAAAACATTGCAAGAACCTGCACAATTGCTAAAGGAATTTAGACCCACAGTCCACAAAGGAGTGTTTGTAAATCACAAAAAAACATTTAGGAAGTAGTAGCTAAGTGGCTTTAATTATGTATTTTCAACTATGGTATGTCTAAAAAGGGAATCCTTAAGGGCTCATTAGTGATATTTCCTTTTTTTCCTTTTAGTTACGTTTCAGCACTGAAAAATGTATGTGTTCTTGAAAAGGTAACATCAAGTTTACTTTCTGGTCAGGACATTTTCATAGAAAGATGGTAATTATTCACCAAAATATCACCATTGATAAGCCACATGGATGCAACATCACAGTGGGGAAAAACGGAAACAAAACCCCACCAATTTCCAGAACTTTCCAAAGTGGCTGATGACTTATTGTGTCCTATTTAGGGCGTTTCCACATGGGGAATAAAAGTGAGTAGGAATGTTGTAACTTCAGTCAGTGGCACATGAAGTAGGTTTCTTCGACTACAGGCTTTGCCCGTGCTTTTGTGTGCGGTTGGAGGCGTTGGGTTGTTTTTGGTTTTTTGTGGTTTGTTTTGTTTTTTTAAACCCAAGCAATAAGTTGTGTTCTGTGATTCCTGGAAGAGTTATCCCTGTTTTTTGCCTGCTAGGTGTACTCCGCCCTCTATTTTCTAGCTGATTTCTTTTGAAAGACAAGTTTTGCATTGTTGCTTGATGACTGTGTTTACTGTGTGAAAGGAGTGCTGATGTGAGTGGAGATAACTCTTTGCATCTCGAGCGAGATGAGTATAGTCTCTGAAGAGAGGCGACAGCTTCAGTGCTCTGCTCTTTCTCATGATTTGCAACTACTATCTTTGATATCGCCCTCCCAAAGTGGGAGGTATGGTTTCCTGGCATTAAGTATCAGAAAGCGTTTAGTTCCTCGTTCTTGCATCTGCCTATTCCTAGATCAGGTTACCGCTCCGACATTTGGGTCATAAATCTTGGCTTTTTAAGAGGATTTCTCCTTTCTCAGGGCTTGTTACAAAGTGCATGTGGGCTTGCCACTGGGTTGAACTTGAACGAGTTGAACATCACCTTTCCCTGCTTGGAAAACTTGCTACAGTTATACTCTGAATCTATGGACAGTGTTCTGAAAGGTTTAGTGGTGTATATGTTCTTGTCTAGCTGAGCAGTTTTTAACTTGTGCTTTTGCCTTTTTTTTTTTTTCCCTATGTGTTTATTCTGAGGTCTTGTAGAAGTGCAAGCAAAGTAGCTTTTTTTTTTTTAAATTTTTGTTTATTTTTATTTTAGTTTATTTTGTTAGTATCCTTTAATGTTAATGTATTTCAATACTTGAATATCAAGTGCTTTTGAGGCAGGAGTGCGAGGCACTTTTGGCAGCTCTATTAAATGCAGTTCACAGTTCAAGCAGTTTGTGTTCTATAATCTTCTTTCGGACATTTTAAAGACAATAAAGTTCATTCATTTGGAATGCCTTAATAATGTATTTTCAAGTACTTGAGAGAATTCTCTTCCCAAAACACTGCATTTCGAAATAAATGTTAGGAAAAGTATAAAAGTGTTAACTCACATTCAGGCTTTTTCCGTTGTTGATCGATCATTAAAGATCACTTGAAGCTTTTGGATAAGAGTGTAGGCATTGGTTTTGTATGTTTGAACTTGCCAGCATATTTTCCTTATCACATGAGATGACCACAGACAATTTCTACTGTTTCTGATGCTGGAGTAAATGCACTCTGGCTAGGGCTTACTACTGGAAGGCATTCCACTGGTTTGTGTGTGTGTTTTGGTGTGTTGTTTTTGTTTGTTTGTTTCTTTTAATTACTGATTTTTTTTCTCTGCTGTACTCTGCTGTCAAAGATGGATTGTGCATAGTAAAGTTAATTTAGTTGTTTTGACCCATTTGCTTTTGCAGTCTCTAGTATTATTGCTTTAATGAAGTGTGCAGAAAACAGACCACTGATTCATTGGAACCACAGCTGCCATCATTTGCATTGGTAACGTAGTTATTTAACCTTGGTATGCCAGTTTTCCTATAGTGACTCTTACTGGAAAAGGAAATTAGATGACTCACATCCACAGTTCAACTAATTGTGAAATAGTTGAGTGTTTAAGGAGGTGGAGCAATTCGGAACATCTGTGTCAGTCAGAGAAGTAAATAATGCAGTTGAGGCAGCTATCAGTCTTTCTGAATGGAAACAGAACTTCAAAGTGACTTTGTACACAGTTAATCAGACTCTTTATGGATTAATTTCTGCCTTGAAGTTACAGCAGGTTGTCTAACAGATACAGAAATGCTTGAGACAATGCTATTCATCCTTATGTGATGAGAACAGGGAGGCAGAATGACAGTCTGTCTGGGAAGCCTCAACTGGCAGAGACAGAGCAGCATTGTCAGACTGAAGATATGCTTGTTGGAGTTTTGTCATGGGCTTGTTGACTTTTGACTTTTTTCTCCTGTGAAATGGAGAAACCTCATGAGATGCAGTACCTGCAGTAGTCTGCTATGAGCATAGTTGGCAAAACCAGTAAGTTTCTGACTGTGGAAGATGTGATTATCCTGATTTACTATCTCTCAATTTATTATTTTTTTCAAATACAAGTCTTCTCCATAGACAAGTTAAAAAAATCCTGTGATATCCCCGTTTCTTCTCCCCTATCCCTACCAGGGACTTCAGTTTACACTTTGTAATGTGTTCGGGTGCTCCAGCATCTGAAGTAAGTTACCAATGACAAGAAAATAAATTTAAATTCTTAATTGGAAAAGAACTTGTAGAAATGTAAGCAGTGATCTTCATGAGTGGAGGATTTATTTTCCAGTACTGATCCTTCACATATTCTGTAATGGAGTTAAATTGCAAACAGAGCCTATTCGGTAAGGCTTATGTTCAGTCACAGGCTAATCTCCCCCAGGAATGTAAGCTTCTTGTCTAGAAACAATTGAGATTTGAAGCTATTTAATATTTTTAAAAATTACTTTCTTTTGATAGCCTGAAAAGTAAGTAAAAGCTGGCACAGTTTGTCATCAGAACTTGTATTACTGAGCATTTGGGTTTGTATTCCTTGTAGTCTAAGTGAAGAAGCTACTTCTGACACAAAGCAGTTGTGAGTTGCCTTCAATGGTTTTGCAGCTGCCTGCTTCAGACTTAATGCTTGTGCAGGTTCATTTACTCTGAAACCAAGATGAAAGAAGTGATTGAAAAATGCTGTTCTGACTCAAGAAGCAGGTGTGTGTGGTTGGGTTAGCATGCTCTTTAAACTGCAGAAGGCTGTGTCATGGCAAAAAGCAAGACAACCTGGCCTAAATGTGCAAAGATACAGTAAGATGAATCACTTGGATTATATTTGGGGCTGTACTCCTCTAGGTGTGTACTTTGTTGACTGCATATACTTACTAGAGTGTTACCTCTTCTAACTCTGTGGGCTTTGCTGTGCCTCTACATGTGTGACTCTTCAATAAATTTTTGACATGCAGGTTAGTTCTGGAAAGAGCTTGTCAAAGCAGCCACAGGCAGGGTAGATGAGACCCTTCAGAGAAGGGTCTAATAGCCCAAGAAATGGAGAATACTTCCTTCACATTGTAGTTAAAAGACTATGATTGTTACTTAATAGGGTCTATCCAAGTGTGAACGCATGGGTTTCAAAGCTAGCTCCAAATCTGCCATTTCATATACTTCCATAAAATAGCTGTGGGCTGAGGTGTAGCCAGATATATTTGCCTGAGGTTGTGTTTAGAAGTATTATGGGAGAAGGGGAATGTCTTTAAATGGCCCAGTTGTTCAGAGCTGCAGTGGTAAGGTCTTCTGTGAAGTGAAGAAGTTAGTTTAATTTCAGGAAATTGTGCAAAGGTGGTTCTTTTGAGAGTTGTTTTTTTTTTTAATGAAAAATGTTTTATACCATTATTTTTTAATGTGATATTCCTCTGTGTTTACTAATATCTCTGTCTCTCAGTTCTACTGAGAGGTAAACTTGAAAATTTTTTTTTTTCTTCTTAAATGTTCTGGAAGGAATCTGTCATCAAAATCACTTCAGTGAAGGTCTCAATACTGATGAATATTTAAAAGGCAGAGTAGTGGTCAGCCAGATATCACTTTTACTGAAGAGGTCTGTTCTTATTTGTGCAGTGTTAGATTTTCCTTGATCATCCTCATTTTGCTAGATGAGTAACACCGCTTCTGAAGAGGAGTGAGGCAGGATACCAGTTCTCAGTAGTGTAAGAAAATTAATTAATCTAATTTGAGATTTGCTCCTACCTGAACAAAGTGTTTATAGCCTTTATATGTGTGACGGTGTATGAGTAGTGTGTGTAAAGAAAAAGATGTGTTTCTTAGAAGAGCTGGTTTATATGGTAAGCAAAGCTTGTGGGTGTAACCCAGTCCAAACCTCTTTGATTGCATTTCAGCATGTTTGGCAACTCCTAGGCTGGCTTGCAATGTGGCAGGGGAAAAAAAAAGTGTGCGTGTTCTGGTTTTTGGTGGGTTTTTTTGTTTTTGTTTTTTTTTTTTTTTTCTTTTCTGTAACAAAGCTATTTTCTAATTAATTGCTTTAAATGTGTTTTTAGAATTGCTGTGGTATCAACAGTAGCAAATTGTTGGCGTTGCAGTTGTTTAGGTGGGGAAAAAATTCAGTGGTAGCTAATTTTTTGTTGTTGTTCAGTTAAACTTGTTCTATGAATTCAGTTAACCGTTTTAGAGAAAGCCCTCCCGTTGCCTTTATGTTGATCCCAAATTTTAATTAGGGTGGGAGATAACATCCTACATTGTTGAATTGGCATCCTAACAGTGGAACTACTTTGTTTGCCTTCAATATCTGTGCTTGTAATCGCTCTACTTTTTTT
>VWZE01006470.1:22735-34632 GCA_013396675.1 Eubucco bourcierii | reverse complement strand
TTTTTTTTTTTTTTTTTGTCTGTATTTACAGACAATTATTTATTGTCTGTAAAAGCAAATGTTGTTTGAGGACAGGTTTCATGCTGGGGTTCCAGTGGACTTGTCTGAAATGATATGACATGCATGAAGCTGTTGTCTTAATTATTACACTGTTGATGAAGACTTCTAGGCTGCCTGAATGCATCTCTGACTTTTCTCTTTGTTCTGGGCATATTTGTAATGTACCTGTTACATATAGCAATTACTCTCAACTGTCAACAAAGTGTACAATAGGAGATTTCCTGGGGAACTTCCCTGGAAAACTGTAGTTTTTAGTATGCATTGCAAAGGGATTTGTGTAAATAGACATATTTAGTACAAGACCAAGGAGAAATGCTTGTATACATCTTTTGTAATAACCTATTGGATCTGGGTGTCATATGTCTGGGTAAAACCACAGACTCTAGGAAGTTCCCTCCCTGCCGTTTTGTCATATAGGCTGTTTAAGAACTTGTGCTAAACCTGACACTTGGAAGGGAAAAAAAAAAACCAAAAAAACCAAACTTGTGTCTTTGGGGAAAAAACAAGTAGTGGTTAGCTTTTCTTCCACTAGGTCTTTGTGCATGAAATGAAAGTTTATTATTTGGGACTTAAGGTAACCCACATTGGCTTCCTACTTGGAAAATAGGAAAAGGACCCGTTCAGTACACACTCAGTGAATTTTTTGTGAAAACATTTGCATTTTTCTGTAACACCTCTGCAGTTGCAAGGCTTGTTGGCTTGTCATGGCTTTATTGCTGTGTTGGTTCTCTCACCAGAGCTGACTTGGCTGATGCTGAGGGTCACTGGGGCTGTGCTCAGCTGCTGACAGTGGGGACCTAGCTCAGGTTTATTTAGGCTGTAGGTAAACAGAAGTGTCCCAGGGATTGTTTTGGAGGGTTCCTGATGTGAACTTTTCTTCTTTTTGGGGGTACTCAGAAGTGTGGAATGTTGCAATAAGTTGTGCTTTTCCGTGGCAGTTAATCTGTGTCCTTGCTAGAGCAGTTGAGGAGGTGACAATCAGTGATGACTTGAGCTGATACCATGCTGATGGTTTAGCCAGAATTGGCTGAATTAATTTTCTTCATTTTAAGGAACTGGGTGTGGGCAGGATCCTGAGAGGAACACTCAAATACTAACTTGAGCTAACATTTATCAGAAAGCCCAAGGCAGACATCACAGTTCCGGTCCATGCTCCACTGGGCTGAGTAGTTTATAGAATGACTTAGCAGTTACTCACACGTGTCAGTCTGATGAAACGAGCAAGATCCCACAACTCTTGATACCACACTATTCACTCTGAGCCTTAAGCTACCTGTTACCCACCTCAGGAATCATTTGAGCCTCATTTCTTAGACGTTTATTCATCATGTGGCCAGCAGGGCAAGAGAGGTGATTCTGTTGCTTCATTCTGCTCTTGTGAGACCTCACCTGAATTACTTTGTCCGGCTCTGGAACCCTCAGCGCAGGAAGAGTGTGAACCTATTGGAGCAAGTCCAGAATCATAGAATGGCAAGGTTGGAAGTGACCTCAAAGATCATTAGTTCCAACCCCCTGCCATAGGCAGGGACACCTCCCACTAGAACAGATCAATCAAAGCCTTATCCAACCTGGCCTTGAACACCTCCAGGGAGGGAGCATCTACAACCTCCCTGGGCAACCTCTTTATTGTCTTACCACCCTCACTGTAAAGAACTTCCTTCTAACATCCAGTTTAAATCTCCCCTCTTCCAGTTCAGACCCGTTTCCTCTTGCCCTGTCATTGCAAGACCTTGTCAATAGTCCCTCCCCAGCCTTCCTTGTAAGCTCCCTTCAGATACTGGAAGGCTACTATCAGGTCTCCTCGAAGCCTTGTCTTCTCCAGGCTGAAAAGCCCTAACTCTTGTAGCCTATCCTCATAGGAGAGCTGCTGCAGCCCTCTGATCATCTTCGTGGCCTCCTCTGGACCCACTCCAACAGTTCAATGTTCTTCCTGTGCTGGGGGCTCCAGAACTCTACACAATACTCCGAGTGGGGTCTGACAAGAGCAGAGGCCGCAGCAACAATGTTCAGAGGGCTGGAATACCTCTGCTTTGAGGAAGGACAGGCTGAGAGAGTTGGGGTTGTTCAGCCTGGAGAAGACCTGGGGTGACCTTCTTGTGACCTTTCAGGCATTGAAGGCACCCACAAGGTTGGGCTCAGACTTTTTAGCAGGGCCTGTTGTGACAGGAGAAGGGGCGATGGTTTTAAACTAAGAGGGACATTTATACTAGGGAGAAGGAAGACTTTTTTTAACAATAAGGGTGGTGAGACAATGACACAGGTGGCCAAGAGAGGTGGCAGAAACTCCATCCCTGAAAACATTCTGGGTCACATTGGACAGGGCTCTGAGCTACATGATCTGGTTGAAGGTGTCTATGCTCACTGCAGGGGGAGGTTTGACTAGCTGACCTTGCACCTTCCAACTCAAAGCATTCTCTGATTCTCTATGATTCTATGTAGAGATCTTGTTTTTATGGAGGTGGCCCCTGGGTAAAGTGGCTGGAGCAGGCCATGACTGGCACCAGCAGTCAGTGTCATTGCACCCAGACCATGAGGCTAAACTCTGTGTTGTCTGTTTTGATTGTCAGCGTGTGCTGAAGCTCCTGTGGTCAAAAATCCAGCCATGCTAAAATAGGCTGGTTAGTCTATTAAGATTAAAGTCATGCTACTGTGTTCATGCGAGTATTAAATTCAGGGGAGTTTGCTTTCTTTGTGATAGCGAATGTCATCTTTGAGTCTCTAGCAAAGTGGTTCTTACGTTTTCAGTCTTCATGCTGAAATGTTAAATTGGAGAATTGTCTTGTTTGTAAAGTTGAAAAAAAGAAATAATGCTTCTGGAAGATTCCTGGGAACTCATACTGCTTTTTCTTTAAGAAGTTTATCCTTTGTTTTCCTGCTAAGCTGTAGAGGCAGAATGTGGCACTATATGGCCATGACTAAAATGTTTGGCTTGGGAAAGCATCTCAGACTGGGAACTCATTTGGTTGTGTTCTACACCCAAGTCAGGACAAGTGTAGACCATTCTGACATATTTCTGGGAACTGTATCCTTTTCTGGAGCAGTAAAGAACAAGATGTGTATACTCCCATTTTTTGACTTTTGGGAATGGCCTAAATTATCTTCTGAGGTCTTTCCAGACCACCCTGTGTTACAGCAAAACTCCCTATTTGTGAACGTTTGGTATTACAAGCAGCCGTGCGTTTGGAAAGGCCCTCACCAACATGTTTCTTGTGCAGTGGAACAAATCTTGGAGCAGGTTAAAATTTGCAAAATAAATAGGCTGCTTAAACTATTTTTTTCAGAACTGTGTGGTCTCCTTGTTGTTCATTTGGATGTGTTTTTAGCTTTTTTGAAGACAGGCCTTGCAGTGTGTGTCATTGTCATGAATGCACAGGTAGGCCGAACTTACTTTCCAGCAGGGCTTACAGATGTCACCACCTTCACTAACCTAAACCGTTAAGAAAGCTTAAAAATGTGTTGCTGATACTGAAATTTGGATATTCTAAAAGGCCTTAGATATACTCAAAGCACTTTACACTTTTCTTGACAGTGTTTTAGATTACCTTCTACAAACAGCACTATTTAGATCCCAGGTTTGATTGTGCTGTTTTAATATGGTCATTGTACCTCATTGGGTACCAATTAAGGTAAAACTGGCACTAATCACTTAACTTCCTTTCTGTGGACACACATTTTAAATAACTGGATGATTTTAGAGATGAGGTGAGTCTCAGAGGCATATTTATTGCACATAATAATTGGTGCTTTGTGAAGGTGAGAGGAGGAGGGTAGGAGTAGGGCAAGGTAGGAGAGAGGTGGTGGTAGGAAAGGGCAAGCAGTGTCTCTTCATATTTACTTTCCTATGGATATTTTAAGTAGCAGTTTATGGTTGCTGCAGTAAAACTGCTATTGGGCTTGATTTTGTTTTCTGTTAAATTATTGGCACAAGTTAGCTTTTCTGTGAAAAGGGAGAAGCAGGAAATGGCAGTGAATGAACTCAAGTTGCTTATAGCAGTGTGTGCTTTATTTAGAGACTATAGTGTATATATAATGTGGGAGTCTGGAAAGCTGTGTTCAAACTGACGTCAGCAGAGCCTTTTGCTTTGGTGCTGTGGCCACCCTGACTTCTGCACTCTGACGTTTGTTTGCAGAGTGCAGGGAGTTTGGGTTGGGATTTGTTTGGGGTTTTTTATTGCTTGGTTAACTGTTCAGTGGAAAAAAAAAGAAACTACTTTTTGTCATGTCTGTCCTTTTATGTATAAAGCTAATAGTTGATTATTAGATTATCATTTAATGTGAAATTATTCAGAAAGAAAAATGTGTTCAGAGTCCCATTAGACAGATTCATGAAGTGAAAGCAATTAAATAAAGCAATAGTTTGGTCAAGAAAGGAGTTGAGGCTTTCTGGAGTGACAACTGCAGGAGAATCTTTATGCGATATCTAGAATATTTTATTTCTTGAGGCTTAGACAGTTCGCTCAAAGTGTGCTGAGCTCCATTCTGACCTTACTTGAGTAATGTCTAGTACTGATGGCCTTCCTGCATTTTTTTTCAGTAGTTTTTACTAGTGAGGTTTGTCAGTTTTAGTAGTGGGATATTGCTGAATGTTCAGGAAGACGTACTCAGGGCAGTACTTCTTGGGCAGTAAAAGAAGGTAGTGCCTGACCATTCAGTTATCGCAGAAGAGTATTGCTAGGTTTGTTTTTCAACAGAAATTGTTAGAAAACAAAAATATTTTAACAGCAGAGCTCTCCAAAGCAGAGTGTGTTGATGCAGCAAGCTGATAGCACACGCTGTATTGCTTAGCCTAAGCGTCAGGCTCCCTTCTGTTGTTGTTAAGATATTAGTCTGCATGAACTCAAGCACTGGCAGGAAAATTGTTCTTCTGCTGTCAAGCAGTTAATAAAAATGCCTACAATTATCCTGTTGTGTACTCTCTATTCTCCTTGGAAAACTCTGGGAAGAGCTAACTGTTGTCTGTTGTTTCATTTCCTGGGCTGTTGCTGAAGGCTTATGGTTGTGGTTTGTAGCAGCTCAGCATTTCAGCAGGTAGAACTGAATCCCAGCCTTTACACAGACAAACACAGAACTGTGCTCTAAGGGCTGTACACCTGACACACCTGTACTTTAAATAGGAGTCTCTATTTAGCTCGTCAAAAGCTGTATGCCAAGACTCACTATGCTGTGGTTGTGTCATTTCAGCAAAGACACAGACATGAAAATGCATAGGGCATCTCTAACAACTTGCTGGTAATAAGAATATAGTGGTGTGGTTTGGTTTGTTTTTTTCCCCAGTCCTGAGTTTTGCTTTTGTCACTTTTTCCCTATTAGTGATAGTAAATATGCAATGAGATACATGCTTTAGTGAGCAGAAGACTTGCTATTACAAATAAGCGAATGGAGCCCATGCTTCAAACTGTCTAGAGTTTATCTGGCAGTGGTGACCAGCTTGGCTGCAGATGCACTCTCTTACATGGACTGTCTTATCAGAACTGAATTTGGTTGTGAAAGATAAGGCTTCCCTGCTGCTTTCCTGCTGTGGTACTTCATTTGTGGCGAGTAGGCATTTCTTCACTTTTTCTCCACTACTTGATGGTTTGTTGTTTTGGTTTTTTGTGTTTTTTGTTTTTTTTTTTCCTCCCAACATTGCTGAAGTTCAACAAGGTTCATTGTAGAAGTGAAGAATTCTAGTTTCTTTGTTGGGCCTAATCCCTTCCTTTTGACACAATTTCTGTCTCTGGAATAGTTTACTAGTAATTCCTTCCCCCCCGCCCTGCTTCTTTACTGGGATAAAAACCTAAGGGAGAATTTAGAAGACACTTTTCCTTTGTTGTCTCTGCTAATGTTGCTTGGTAATAATTGTGTATAATGGAAATGTCAGCTTCCCTAGTCAGAAAGCTTTCTCAGCATTGATAGAGAAGTAGGAACAAGAGCAAGGAAAATGCCATTGGCACTCCACAAGTAGCAGTAATTGTAGTTAACGTTGGGGATCATGCGTGTTTCGTGTTTATAGTGTGTCACAGGCATTTGTTCTCTTTCTTGTAAAGGCTGCAATCAAAGTGTTGTCTAATATATTAATCTACTGTGCGCACTTATCTTTCTTTTCCAAGTTTATTTATGATTTCATGAGAGTATGTAGTAAGAACCCTGTACAATTAATCTGAATTCCACAAAGTGCCCTTAAATCTCACCCATTTCCACATACACAAGGGTTCAGCTTGTGTTTTCACAGTGACATGATTTATGTTTGTCGTTGGCTTCATGGATGGGAGGTAGCCACTGTTTCAGGATGTGGTATCATTGTGCATGTTTATCTCTCTTCCACCTTCATCCCCTTCCTTTGAAATTCTATTTGTACCTTCCTTTTTATACCAGGCTTGTAAGAAATTGGATTTTTGGATGGAAATGAGCTGAGTGGTGGACCGTACTGAAGAGAAATTAATAGTAGTAAGGGCAGGAGTAGCACTGAAAAGCAGCAGAGTTAGCAATATGCTTGTGCTGTCAGCACAACATCCTGCAAAGGTACAAGTAACAGTGAGAAAGCCTGCATGCCCCTTTATGTTCTGCAGCTCTGTTGCAATCCTTGCTTGCTTTCTTGACCGCATTTCTCAGATTACTTCTGTAACTTCAGGAGGCTACAGCAGTTCCTGCTTCCTGTTTTACATGCAAAGGCTTACGTGCAGTATTAGAGTAATCAAGAAGTAAATCCATAGTATCATGTTAAGTGCTTAACAAAATCAATGCACATGTTAGATACAGTTAGATAAAATGTTTGCTCAGATTCTTGAAAAGATTTGACCCAAACTTTTTCTTCTAGTTGTTTCAAAACAGAATAGAAAATGAGAGAAGCTCTCTTAGAAGGGGGGGAAAAAAGGTATTTTAAATTGAACATGTTCTGTGCTTAGGTTCAGTGTCTTAACTTACTGAGACTTAGGTTACTCTGAGTGACTGAGGTGAAGTCTTCTGAATATAGGCTAGGGGTAGAGCATTTTGCAGTGATTTAATCTTTCAGCATTATCATTATTCAGTTTTCACATTCACTACCTGTTTGCTAGCCAAGTGAGATTTGCTGGAGGTTTTGGAGATGTGTCCTGTTAACAGGAGCTGAGCAGGAAAAAAAAAAAAAACTTAGAAAGTTCTGTAGTAAAAATTTTCTATTTTTACTACAGAAGCAAAACCAGGATGGATGTAAAACCAGCTCTCTTCTCGTTATTTTAGAGCTTGTTGCTCGTTGGAACTGACTTCCTGTAATTGTTCCCAAAACTGATGCATGGTGCATTTTACAAGAAATAAAAGTACTGGAGACTTTGACTTCTAGGGCAGATGGGCTTCATTGATTTCAGACTGTAGGAAACAAATCATGAAGAAGTTCTTTACTATGAGCTGGAACAGGCTGCCCAAGGAGGTGGTGGAGGCCCCACTCCTGGAGACCTTCATGGTCGAGCTTGATGGGACTCTATGCAGCCTGACTGGGGGTGTCCCTGCAGGGGATTGGACTGGATGACCTCTAGAGATCCCTTCCTACCTAGTGCATTCTATGATTGTAGGATGAATTTGTGTTAAAGTCTCTTTCTTCTTCTGGTGGTATGTCTCTAGCAGTTTTGGAACTCTGATTGCAATTGGAGTGACCGTTTGTGCCGTGATTGTCGTCACTATTATCCTGTGCCTCACCTGCTCCTGCTGCTGCTTGTACAAAGCGTGTCGAAAACCACGGCGTAAGTATCTGTCCAGCTGTTCTATTTTTCACATCTCTAAGAAGACTTCCTACTCCCAGATGATGGTGTTCCCCTGAAAGAGGAAAATAACCTTACCTTAATTTTCCTCTGCTGAAAAAGTTGTAATACTTAAAATAATAAGCATTTAAGCTGCTTGAGAATGTGAAGTTGCAGAAAGAGGTTTTGGAATATTTTCTAAATGTTTAGAAAGTTTCTCTCTCCACCCCCTCAATATGTGGATTTAGGGTGAGTGAGTATTTGTCTAGCTTAGGTGAGCAGGGGATAGGATAACATTTTAATTTTTTTCTTAATGTAAGTACACCAAAGGCCCAGGATTGCAACAGTGCAATCTTGAGCAAAGTCTGTAATGGTAGCATAAATGGGAAGGAGATCTCAAAACCCGAACTGTTGCCATTTATTATAAAGTATTAATACTTCCTCATTCCAAAAAGAGATAGGAACCAGTGTTCCAACATCTACTTCTAGGAAAATCAATGTCTTGATGTGTGCTTGCATTTCTGATTGCTGTTTAGAGACAGGCACGTGGGTGTACCGGTGTCTGGATTACATACGAAAGGAAAACTGTATGGGCAATCATGGTAGGAAGCTCTGTACCTAATAAAGGATATCTCTATCATCTGTAAAAGAGAATGACATTTTAAAAGGAGCATTTTTTTAAGTCTCATACCAAATGATAGATAATGTGGTTGCAGGCTTGAGTGCCTGGTTTCTGAAGAGGCCAAGAGAAAAAATCCTTTGTTCTTCTGTGGCTGAGAAGAGATGTGCTGGCTGCTGTCCCAGTATGTGGAGGCTGTCATTACCACTGAGATCAATGGAAGGATATTTAGAGACATCTCTAAAGCTTTCGTGGAACTTGGGAAATGAAATTACCCAGAATTTGAAGAGAGGAATTGATCTTAAGAGAGAATGTTTTTACATGCTTACTTTTGGTTCTCCTGGAGGATCTCCTAGAACCAGCAGCACTAACCATGTTCCTTTTACTTTCTCGTAGCTGTTGTGACCACCACAACTGCCACTACAGTGGTTCACGCTCCCTATCCCCAGCAACAGGGGATGGCACCCACCTACCCAGTAGCCCCATATCAAGGTTATCAGCCTGTGGCTGTCCAGCCACAGCCTGGAATGCCTGTAGCACCGTACCCTGCACAGTACCCTCCCCCTTACCCCATGCAACCATCAGGACCTCCAGCTTATCATGAAACCATGGCAGGTAAGGCAGCCCTGTGTGTTTCTTCATCTCCTAAATAAGAGACAGTTGCTTTAGAGGTAATCTTGTGCTATTTGCATGTATAATTTTCTCTGACAGTATCAAGTTACAGTGGATGCTGTAATCCACCCTTGCTAAAATTTCTCCATTTCTATGTTAGGCATTGCTGGAGAAGAGGGAGTTGGAGCTCTGTAGCAAAGCTTGGTGATAAGTGACACTGTCAGTGCATTCAGTAAAATATTTTACTAATTCAGTTGAAATTTCATATTAGAACGAGAGTCTGGTTAACATCTGGTACAGTAGTTGGGAGTTTCTGCATGCCATTTCTATTCTAGTATTTGTTACATTTTTCAATGCGTACACTGGTGGCATTTTCTAGTAGCTAGCTTGTCTGGAATGTTTCTGGAGTTCAGAGTCTCTGATTAACTTCAGACATGTTTGCCTAATGACTAGAAGTTAAAATTAGCAGAATCTTTTTTCCTTCTGCTCTCCTTCTGCAACCACATTGTTTTCATGTGGCTTCATTGTTGCTGTTAGTAACACCCATTCCTGCTGTTGATATCCCTTCTGTGAACAGTTGCCTCCTGGCTGTTCAGAAAGGCCAAGATGAGGTTGTTACCTTGTCCTAGGACCTTCACACCCTCTTACAAATCATTCTGTTTATCCTTTTAACAAACAAGCAAAACATAGTCCTGAATAGTAGATAATGTACTTAGAAAATAACTCTTCTGTGACAAATCAGATGTAAAGTTCATGGCCTCAGGCATTTGTAAACCAGTCAGAAATTGCACATAAACGATGTGCAAACCAGTCTGCATGTAAAGACACTGACTTGGTTGCCCTGTTGAGGTCATATTTCTGTTGTAAACTCTGAAGAAGCTGTAGATTTTATGGGATTACGCCAGAATGCTTTGACTGCTTTGTTGCGTGATGGAGCCAACAAACTGGTCATTCTGCTTCTCTTGGTCTGTAGTTTCTCATATTGTTGCTGGTTTATTAGTTCTTAAAATATTTTTATTTCTTCTTGGAAAAAACTTAAAGTACTTTCCACATTGCCAACTGAAAATGCCTCAACATGAGAGCTTTCTAATATATTTCTCTTGCCAATTAACCAAAGGGCAGCTCCTTAATTCGATTTGGAGAATAGAAGGCTCTAAGGAGACCTTATTGTGACCTTAACAGTATCTGAAGGGGGCCTACAAGAAAGCTTCCACAGATCAGCCAGAGATAACCACAGACACCATCCAGGCATCTGGTCGGATGCTGTGTTAGTTCAAATAACCTGTGCTGTTTGACAGTGCTAAAAATAAAGATGCCACCTGAGAGCAGTTTGTTTCAGACTACTAGAAAATAAGGATATCTTCTGAGTGATGGACATCTAGTCTAAGTCAGACCTCTTTGATGTGCTCAGGAGTGGGGAGATACTTTTTTTCCCCCCTTTTATTTTAATTTTTTATCAACTCTGTGACGTTTACCAAGAAAACATTTCTCCTGGAGGAATCCTAAGATGCTTTCTTTAGTCCTCTTTCTTTTATCTGATGCTTTATTTTCGTTTTTCTGCATACCATCAGATGTATCTTACTGTTTGTGCATCTCTGACTTCCAGTGACTGGTTTTTTTTTGATCCAAGCTGTTCCTTTTTGGCTGTATTTTTTTGAGACTGTTATGGCCTGAATGCTAACCATGTGCCTGTGGCTGCCATAATAGACATATACACTTAAGCATAAAAAAAATCCAAACCAACCACAAGAACAAAGGTTTTTGTGATCTTACTTTGGAAATGCAGATACTTTCTGGATTAGCACAAACTGTTCTCAAGTCCAGTTAAGGTGCATGGTAAGTTCACAGTTTCACAAGATGTTAGGGGTCGGAAGTGACCTCCAGAGATCATTGACTCCGACTCCCCAGCCAAAGCAGGACCATATAATGTAGTGCAGGTCACACAGGAATGCATCCAGACAGGGCTTGAAAGTGTCCAGAGAAGGAGACTCCACAACCTTTCTGGGGAACCTGTTCCAATGCTCTGTGATCCTTACAGTAAAGAAGTTCCTTCTCATGTTCAGGTGGAATTTCTGTGCTGTAGTTTACATGCCCCTTATCCTATCACAGGGCACAAGCAAGCTGAGGCTGTCCCTGTCCCCTCCTTCCTGACACCCAGCCCTCATATATTTATAAACATTTATTAAATGCCCTCTCAGTCTTCTCCACACTAAAAAACCCCAGGTGTCTTAGCCTTTTCTCATAAGCTGCACCTCTTAACTGTGTGTTCAAAATGGAGTTGCCTTTACAGCTACAGAATTCATTCAGAGTGTAGATTTTACTAATCTGTTTTTTTCTTGGTTTGATTTTTGCAGCTGGTGCTGGAGCACCTTACCCAGTCAGCCAGCCTCCTTACAACCCTGCTTACATGGATCCTCAGAAACCCACCTATTGAAAGATCTACTGTGCTTCTCCATACTCTACGTATAATTTGTGCTGTTTACACCATGCAACTGTAGTATACTTCTCTGGAAGACAGCAATCTTTTGTCTAAGTTGAAGTGCTCTAGCCTGAGCATTTTCAAACACCCAAAGCTGCAGCAGCCTTTTGCACAGTATTGAAACATAAAAATGTCAGTTTCCAAAAATCTACCTGATATATGTTATGTGTGTTCTGCCTGTTGCTGTTGTTGGGTAAGAGACTATGTAATACATTTCATTTACCATTCAAAAGGGAATTTTCCTTTTTTGAAACACATTTGCCTTCAGTACAGCAGACCACCAAGTTTAGTTTTCTTGGGAGTAGTTGCATATTTCTGTGCTAAGTAGCAGGAGTTGACAATTTCCTTGTATTCTTTCCTGGGTTTAGGGTTTGGGATTTTGTAAAATTTGGGTAGTTTGTTGTTTGGTTTTGGTTTATTAGTTGTTTTGATTTTG
>VWZE01006470.1:8537-22683 GCA_013396675.1 Eubucco bourcierii | reverse complement strand
TTTTTTTTTTTTTTTTTTTAAATTGTGCCTTTTATTGAATGTTTTCTCAGGCCATTTTAATTTATAACTAGAAATTAACAACAAACCAAACTCTCTACCACTTAGAACAAATAGGTCAAAAGGTGAAAATCTGAGAGTTCTTCATAAAATGATTGGACAAGTATTTGTTGTCCAAGTAGCTCTGGATAAGCTTAGTTAAGCTATGTGTTGTTGGTGAGTTTGGAAGTAAAACCAGCACCTTAATCTTACATTAAGCAAAAGTACCTGCCAGTGTTTAGTGTCGCCTCATCACAGAGAAAGAATTTGTTTTTCAGGAGAGATGGGATGTCAGAAATGGATGGTGGTGTTTATATGTTTAGGGTTTGTCATTCCCTGTCTCTAGAGGGAACTGTAAATGGCAGGAACCTAGGAGTGATATTTGCATAAACTCAGTCTGCTTTTGAATAATACTCAATCTGCTTTTGAACAATGGTATGGAGGGGAGATAAGAAATCCTAGCCCCTTTTGCGTTCAGGATTCCCATAAAGCTGAACAGAAGGCAGGGAAAGGCAGGATATGGTCACATGGAGGCAATGTATTCTCAGGAAGGTAGAGCTTGCGGTCATGAAACATCTTGAGACCATCCTCATGACTACCAATGTTAGCAAAGCTTTTTTCTCTGTACACCTTGTGTTGATCAAACAAAAATTTTTTTTAGTTGTCTTTAGTTCCCACTACAATTCTGTCTTCTGCCACTGAGATACAACTCTGCTGAGGAACAACAAATTGTGCAGCCTTTTGTATGTATCACTGAGACATCACTGGGGAAATAATTTCTACATACAGCATACACTGACCTGACTCTCTTTTTCAGAGAGGCCATTAAACCATGTATGCTCCAGTTCTACCTTTGGAGTGTATTGACTGAAAACATTAATAGTGGCATTGTTTAACCTGGTGATGGATGGAAGCTGCTGCTGTCAAAGGCAGCCTTATTTCTCTTCCTGGGTTTTGAGTTTATTTCTGGCTTATTCCAGTTTTCTCAAGAAAGTCTTCAGGGCATTTCAGAAGAAACTTGCAGGAAGTTTTTTGTATTTTGATTCATGCCAACTTATGCCCCTCTGTTACACCTTTCTACGAGTGTCTTGAAGTCAGTAGCATGAGATGGTGCCACGAGGCATTCAGAGAGCATACGCACCTTGTATCTGTGTGTTCCTCTTCCTTCCTGCCTTATCTGAGAAACTGGGCAATGCTTCATTACACTGCTAGCAGTTATGTGAGAGCAACCCAAAATAGACCTCCTCCTGTATGGAGGATGAGGTGTTTTTCTAGAAATGTGGAATTTTGATGTGTGGGAGGGCACTGAGTAACTGCAGAAATAATGCCCTGCTATAGACCCTACCCCTATACATTTATTGATAGGAGTGCAGAGACTATTTCAGCTCATTCATTAGGCAGCTGCCTGGGTGGCAGCTCAAAGCATAGTAACCTTGTTCTTTAGTGTTCGTGAGGTGGTTACTCTGCACCACTCTTCCTTTCCTCCATCTGATGTAACATCTACAGTTCATAGCAGAATCGCGTTTGGGTTACGAAAGGAAAATCTGCACTTTTCAGAGATGTTTGCTCAGTCATCTGCCATTAACCTAAGAAAAGGATGGTTAGGATAGTGAAGTGGCAACAATAACAGAGTTGCCAAAATCTCTGAAGTTTTGTTGTAGATGTTGTACAGACCAAATTGCCCTGAACACCACTGTGTGTGGAGTAGTGGAAGGAGATGAGGGAAGGGTTAAGGAGCTTGGAAACTTAAACCTCTCCTTCAGTGAACAGATGGTGATGATAACTATATACAAGTGAAGAGCTGAATCATTAATCTAGAAGGAACTACTTGAGTAGAGTTCAGCTACTTCAGTTACAAAACTTGTCAAAAGAAGAGGTAATGATCCACCTACCTCACTTTGGAAGCAGTTGATCAGATCTTTTCTTAGTGTGGCAATCATTAACAATAAGGTGTAGGACCAAATGTTGTCTTTAGTTGTTGCCGTGCAACCCATTGACACTTGTTTTTGTATAGTTAAGAGAATAAGATCCTTATAGAAAAGACAGAGAAGTTGATCCATAAACTTTTAGTTTGTTTTTTTGTACACTGCTGATGTGTCGGCCCAGGTAATCACTTTGCCTTCATATCAAACCACGTATCCACAGTGCCGTAGGGGAGATGGGACAGAATTAAAACTTCAATGTTGGAAGAGTATATTGGGTTGGGTTGTGGTTTTTTGTGGGGTTGTTTTTTTTTGTTTGTTTTGTTTTTTGTTTACTTCTGTAAGTGCCTTTGTTTCAGAAATGTTTTGTGAAATTAAAGACAGTAGACTATTCTGTTGTACTGATTTTATTAGATAACCATTAATGATTTTATTACATACTGTAACCTAGCTTTGTATGTTGTTTGTAGTTTAAACCTACATATCCAAAAGAAATGGCATAAACTCTATGCACCTTTGTAATAAATGCTGTGTTTGAAGTACATTCTATCAATCTGGTTTTCTTAGCCTTTAATCTGAGCATTTTTTAAGGGAGTATCTGCAAACCCACATCTGTCTTCAGTGTGTTTGACAGCCATTGTTACCAGGTACTCCTAGAAAACAATTAATAATTGGGCTAGAAATTACACTAGAAGATGGCAGAGTTACTTCTAATGTTTTTGTTGTCACTGATAATTAGTTTGTGTATTTTTTTTTCCCATGACTTTTTAGCAGGCATATCTGTGCTAAATTTGAGGAGTGACACACAGAAAAGCCTCCTTTTGTTCAGAGAAGAGCTGTGTGCCTTTCCCTTCTCTCTGCATATAGATCTGAAGAACAGGAGCTAGTGTTTTGTTTGAAACCTTCAGACTTCCTGCAGCAAGCACTCAATGTTTCAAAGGTACCTTCACCCTCTAAAATTGCAGCAAAACCTGAACTAAAAACTTAATAGCCTGGGTTAGCTAAGTAATACTGCTGGTTATGTGTCCATGAAGTTAATCAGCAGTTGTTTAGGGTAGTTTGAATTTTTTTCAGAACAAAACTTGGCAGGTACTTCAAAATCCATAGCAGAGCTCCACTGAGGAGCTGGACATAATGGAAGGAGACATTTTGGTAATTATTCCCCAAAAAAGCAACTCTCTCTGGTTTTAGTTTCAATATGGAAATTTAGTATCCTATCTGGGCCTGTAGAATAACTCACTAGGTTTGCTTCAGCCAGTGGTTTAGGCCTTGACTTCTTCTCTCTGGTTACCATTTAAACTCATCTACTTGTTGGTATAGCCTGCATCACAAGATCCTGGTCAGATTAGTGCAGCTTTTAAGTAGGTTGTGTAAGGGTGGGGGGAAGTATACCTATGTTAAACCTGTAAGAGGCGAGAGAAAGCTGAAGGAAAATAGTTACTTTATGCTTTCAAGAGCTCAGGCATCTGTAGTGATTGAGCAGTCTCCTCTACTTCACCTTTTTATAGTATTCTCCACTAAGGGCAGATTAGCCATGTGATAAAGGATGTCCTTCTGTTGTAAAACAATTTGTTTAGGTTTGAGACACAGCTCAGGTGCTCCTGTCAGTGTTGGATAACAAGGAGGCTCTGGCTGGTGCGGTGAGCACAGGCCCTCCCTGACTTCTCTGGGGCCAAACTGGGACAGCCATCTCGGTGCTGTCCCTCCTCACATGCAAACCTACAACTGGAATGAAGAACAGTTCTGGATATGTATAAATCAACATCTAATATCCCATTTTCCTTACTGCAGTCAAAACAACTCTTAAACCAGTTACTGGACGCTTCCTTCTGACACTTCTTGGTCTTGCAGATGGTTCTTGTGGGAGGTTAGTTGAAAGTGAACTTACAGGTACCTGTACTTGGCATATTGCTCCTTGTTTGCAGTTAAGCTTTGTACTGAGCGTGTTGGCCCTTACTCTTGGAAGCATCTTCATAGTCTTCAGGCACAGTATGCCTTCATAAAGCTTACAGACCACCTTTTCTTGTCAGTCCACTAAATGGTAATCAATGATACATAGTTTTTAACAGCTTACACTACAAATGTGTTTGCATTTGCTGATACATGCACAGCAGATAATACAGGCAGATTGGAACTGCTGCATTTGACCTTTATTAATGTAACTGTAAATAATAATTCTTCCTGAAACATGAACCCATAATTCAGTGGTTAAAGTAACTGTTCCAACAGCCCAGCCCAGGTTAAACTTTCTTAAGCTGTACACACTAGTAGGATTAATATGAGTAAAGCAAACTTACTCTGTATTTGGATCTTCCATCTACTACAGCTTGCTTGTCCCAGGTTGGGAACTATAAGGTTAAAAAGAGTCCTCTGGGCACTGGAAGGTTGTTATTCAATCCCATAATTCTGCTATCTCTTCATAAGCTCATGGCAAGGCCAGCTTGTTCTCCTTTCCTCCCGCTCCAGCCTTGCACCAGGCAGGAGCTCCCTCATCAGGATAAACATATAAGGATAGGTCTTGTATGGGGCCTCCAGAGGCTATGCTTAGGCCTCTGGAGGATGGCAGTGGCATGGAGGGGGGAGGACTGGAGTACTGGGGATTGTAGATTTAGTTTTGGGTTGGGGAAAAATTCTGGGGGTTCACTAATGGCTTATGTATCTGCTTTTAATTTCTGTCTGTAACACTCTTTCCAAATACAATTCTGTTTTTTTTTCTCCAATTCGTTTGAGAGCTTCACTCTGTCAGCTCTTTAAACCCACAACATTGCTTTATAAAAATGTGTTTTGAGGCCTGACATGACACAAGACAGTTGCTTGTCTGTGGAAGTTTGCTTTGATTAGGGGCAGGACTAGATGACCTACAGAGGCCCCCTCCATCCTAGGCTAGTCCATGCAGAAAATAAGGTGTTACCTGTGCAAATTTACTATTTTAGTCAGTGAAGCATCATGCACTTATCTCTGTACACAGCTCTAGCAGAAATAATTGCTGTGTTTGAATCCATGAAGTACCTCAGCTCCTTGAATTGCCACAGGAAGATTCTTGGCTGTGCAGAGATATCTCCTGCTGCTCTGCAACTGTTCAGCAGGTATTGTCAGTATATCATCATCTTCCTTTTTGTAAACAGCTGCTCAAGTACATGGTAGGCTTGTTGAGGTGGTTGCTTTCTTCAGCTCTAGCCTAGCTTTGGTCCTGTCTACTCCACATGGCTGTTAATTGAGGAGGAGAAAGTCAGCTCTATTTAGCTTTCAGCCAAGAGGAAGCTCTAGTTGCCATCCCTGTGCACAAGAAAATTGCTGTATGGCTGCTACTGCTGCCTGAGGAATGTGATAAGCATGTCTAGAACACGGCTAGGGGCTTTTGTTGCTCAATACTTTACTATGCAGTCCTGTGACTGTGCTTGATGCCAAAGTAAATTCCTTTTCTCAGTTAATACAGAGCCACAGCTTATCTGTAATGTGTGTGGAAAATGCAAACTGGCCTTGAAATAAGAGTTGCTATGCTGTGAATTCTTCAGGGAGTGGCTGGTGAGCAGTCTGAATTCTGTTATTTCTAGATCATGAAGGTAGGAAACCAATAGCCATGTAATCTATAAAAATGCTTGTTTTTGTCAGGGGGATAATAAGCTATTGCATACATGATTGCATCTCTTTAATCTCAAGTGAATGTAAAGGGAAAAATTACTGCAGGTCAGTACAATCTAACCTTTAGAAAACATGGTCACTGTAACTGACTTAACAGATTAGCAGTTATGGCAGTTGTCTGCCTTTTCTTTTCAGGAGTGCAGTCTCATCCTCTTTAGCAGCACAAACTTTTCACTTGCAGAAAATGCCTTCATTTTTAAAAGCTATGGTTTAATTTTAAAATACCATGTAGCCCAGGCTATACCACTTTGAAGTCAAACCTGGGAATAATCAGAGTGTAGATGTCTGTGTTAGGGTGCTGTCTGTCAGTGGGTGGATGGGAGGGGATGCAGTGCCAGAAGGAGCACTTACAGCTGTTCTAGCATTTTTTTTCTCATAAATAACACTTCTGTTTATATGAAATTTAACAGTAGTACACTTCTCCCTTTGACCAAGTTGCCATACACATGCCCTTCAGATGAGGCCAGGAATTCTTTAATAAAACTTTTATAAGTGGATTGCTGCAAAAATTTGGGATTCCGTAACTCTTTTCATCCAACCTCTTAACACTTTGTTTGGTTACCCAGAGGAGTTTAAATGCATTTCATCTCTGTAAACCAAATGTTTTGAGAAATTAGGTGGTGACAGCAGCATAGGACAGTTGAAAAGTGATGGCAGGTCATTGCATTATGTTGTGATTATCATATCAGTGTTAGGACAGCTCTAAGTCTGCTACTCACAGCAGGTTTACTGCCAGATGCTGCCTCACCACTGCTTATGCACACAGGACTATTCTTAAGGAATTACCTTACATGTTTGGTTTGGGTTTGATTAGGATTAGGCTTCTACCTGACATTCTCAAGCTCTCCTCTCTTACCCAAAAGGCCAGAAATGCTGTGGGCTTGTTTTTTAAAGTAGACAACTGAAATGGTTTTATGTCATGCTGGAACACCTGTAGTGTGCTTTGTGCAGCACCCTGGTTGCAGTTCTGGGGTTGCTGCTGTGCAAGCATCCACGGACTCAGAAGGCTGTGCTGTTACATGCCTGTGTGTCTTCCCTTCTTGCATTTAAAGAGGAAAATGGCAGAGCTCCAGATGCTACAAGGCACTTGAAGCCTGTTACTAAGAGGAGCAGTTGGCAGCTTGCATTTAAGAGAAACAAACAGGACATGCCTAGTGAAGCTCAAAGAGGAGGAGGCTTAGCCCCTAGCTGTGGTGTGGGAGGAAGGAATGAAGCTTTGTAGCTAGGAGCTTTAGCCCCAGGGAGATGCTGGATTATTCCTGTATAGCCATTTCTGGGAAAGTTCTCTTCAAAAGCAAAGTTAGAGCCCTCCTCCAGTGTGAGGAACAGGCTTTTTTGCCCAGGCACACCAGAGCAGGATCCAACCTCTTTGGGTTATGAACAGAGAACTGTTTCCCAGTTTTTCCAAGGGCTTCCTTCCCACTGTAGTACTGTCTTTTCTCCTGGTTCCTGCAGCTAGACTTGTTCTGAGTCAAGTATGTGCTGAAGAAAGGAAAAACAAACACCACAAAACAAAAGCTTTCCATATTATTTAAAAACCTGTAGGCTCATTTTAGTAGGACTCCCCTTTCCCTTCTAGGGTTTTAAGGTTCAGCTGACCACCAGCTGACAGTCATGGACATGAGAAAAGATGCAGCAACAGTTCTTTCTCCAGTCTTCAGTGGGGTACCCTAGGAGTCAGATGCTCATTCACCTTCCCTGCAGTGCCTCTCTAGATACTACATTCTGCACAGAGTTTGATATCCTCTCTCCTACCAGGAGAGGACACTCTCCTCAATATCACTATCCTACTCTAAAGGTAACGTTTTTAAAAATTAAGTTTTAGTATATTTCTGTTTATTTTGGCATCTCCGTAGTTGCAGTTGCAGGATATAGATAAAGTTCAGAAAAATGAGTAAACTCTGGTGGTTGTTACAGGGCTTTGAATTTCTTGCTTAGAGCTAAAATGCCAACTAGAAGTGATTTCGAAAAAGGTTTTTAAAATCACAGCAAACTCTTTACTAACAACATGAAAATTTTGGAAGTCAAGAAAAGTGTTACAGCTACAGAAGAAACAAATGTGTTCAGATGGCTTTCATGTGAACGCAGTGATCCCCACCACCTCAGCACACATTCAGCATCGTACATTCAGCTGCAGTCACAGTAAAATGGAGAACTCAGAGTGATGTTTCCATTCCATTCACAACAGTCTCATAAAGGACAAAATTCACAAACAGAACCAGTCACAAGCCAGGGAGTGGTTTTGCATAGCAACAGTACATCACAGTATCATTGTTACATTGCCATTTCTTTGCTTTCAGCTACATTTAGATAGCACTGAAAATAGCCACAACAAAGAAACGTCTCGGGTGTGATGCATTTGTCAGGGCAGCCTTTAGATTATCCCTTAATAAAACAAATCTAAAATTTGGATTTCCACTGGCAATGATTATTATTTAGATGAGGAAGGATAGAGATCTTGGCTATATGTTAGCTAGCTGGAGTCTTCTGCTTCTGTCTCAGGAGGATATAATTCATCCAAAATCAACTCTGCAACAACAACAACAAAATTACTTGGTTTACCATCATTATAGCTGGTATCTGTTTGCATTTCAAACATACTGACTGTAGAAAGCTACCACAACTGTCTCCTCTTTCAAGGTCTTTAGAAAGGCATTAAAAGGAGAAAGCATCTTAGGCAGTCACTTGAATTTGGCTATTAGGAGAACAGTAAAGGACACTTTGTTTTGCAAATATTTCTGGCTATTTACTACATTCAAGCCTCATTTTTGTTAACTCATTTTCCAGAGGCACAGGGCCTTGTTTTAAAGGGAGAAACTGAATGCTGCATGCAGGTTTGCAAGCACACGGGTGCACTGCTGTCCCTGGTGTCACAAGCTGTTATGCTGGTTTGGCCCATTCCCAAGCATAACTAGACAGTGTTAGACAAAGTTCAAGAAAGCTTTGGGACACTAAGCAATCAGAGTAGCACTAATGCTGTTTAGCATCTCCAGGAAAGTCACTGTAACTATTAATGGCGTGCTTGCAAGACCTGCCTTTAATGATGCACTCAACAATGAAGGATTTATCACTTTGGCTCTGAGTAAGACCAGATGCCTTGTCTGATATCCTGTAGGTGAGAGCACAGTCTTCCCATCAGCTCTGCAAGATGCATGTAAATAATGTCAGGAGCAAGTGAAGAGATGGCATGCAGGTACAAGGAGGAGAGGCAATTTCACAAGATTAGCTTTCTCTATGAAAAGGACACCAGAAGTGTACAGAGCAAAGGGTGAATCCTCATGGACATGGGCTAGAGAAGCTTTTGTCATATGGAGGAAGGCTGGGGGGTAGGTGAGAAAGAACAGAGAGAGGTGTTAAGGATCTATGGGGGAAAAAAACCAACAAAACAACAACAAACTGTAGAGGTAAGATGTAATGCTAGTTAAAAGACTGGGAGTAATGATTTCCTCTGTTTTTAAATGAGGTAATGTATAATTAATATTCTACTAGAGACAGCTGAAGTATAGAACTTTGATCAGGTAACAGGAACAGAGTTGTACGTAGAGGAGAAGAACAAGATAAAACTATTAAAGAATAGTAGTGATTCAGTATAATGGAGATTGAGAAGCACTAGGCTATGGACTGCCTTAAGAGGGCCACAAGCATCCATGGTACTTGGTACTTGTTAAGTGAGGGAAGGGACAGAAGTGGGATTCATTGTCATTTGGCTTGTTTTACCTTCATAGGCACTCAGTTTGTGAGTCGCTTTGAGAATGGCTCTTATTCCTGGCATGGCTTGGTCATACTGATGGAGAACTTCCAAACAGTGTTCATGAAACAATTTATCTTTCTGAGATAGGCTGTGTAAGAGTAAAACAGCATCCCGTAAAAACTGAATTACTTGTTCCTTATGTGCACACAAGCTCCCCTCAGTTCTTCTAATCTTCACCCACTGTCTCTGTAACATTATAATTAGTGCCTTAACCACCTGCAAGAGGAAAAAAGAGCATCTCAGTACACAAATTATAAGAGCAGAAAATGTATTTCATTATGATCTTCACTGATAAATCTCCTCAAACTTTCAAATATCAGAATATTTTCTAGCAAGTAAAAGGAAATTCCTTAGAAGATAGCACCTTTTAAAGGACAGTCTCCTTCTGTTTTGTTGTAGCTAAAAAAAGAGGGGGGACACACAACAAAAACCCATTTAAGCATTGAATACCTTCAAGTTGCCATTAGACTGAACTCATTGACGTACCTCAAGATTACACTGGCAGTCTGAACCAGGCAGTAAAACCACTGGTCTGGAACACCGCATGCACCTGCTCAGGAGCCTGACTGTCTGTTATGAAACACACAGAGTGCATTATCAAACAAGTAAGCTGCACATAAAGGGAGGCAGAAGTAATATTTCACACATCCTTGCTGATTTCTTAACAGTTGATATCCTTTTACCCCCAAAAATAATTTTTCCCTGTAAAATTTTACAGTTTTCCCTGCACAAATATTTTCAACTTCCTGATAAGAAAGACTAACAAGGTGCACTGGGCCTTAATTCACTGCATACAGATGTTTCCATTTAATAGAACAGTGTAGGTAACCATTCTATGAATCTATCAAAGACAGAATCAACCATAGACCTTTCTTCCTTTTCTTCCTTTATTGATTTAGAAGCAAAATAAACGCAAGTGTTGAGCACTTCAAGCTATCTAGAATTTTCTTGCCGTTTCAGTGCCTTACTTATGGCCATTATGACTTGTGTCCTCTTTAAGAACAGTTTCTAGTTTTGTGTCAACCAGACTCTTAATGTAATCTCTTACTGCAGCCAATACTTTCAGTTTCTATTTCAGCTGGAGAGAGAACTTCCTTTCAGGCACTTTGTACATTACCCTGCTCCTCCCTCTCCCCTAACTAGTAACAGGAGAAAAAAGCACATGAACAGACAGCAGCAGTTACCTCTTGTTCCAGCTGAAGCCAAAGCATTTCAGATGCTGATTTATCTGGTCTTGATGTAATGTACACGTACAGTGCAAGGAGGAGGCAGGTGTCTGAAATGGAGAAATCTTTTGTTCTTTTTTCAACCGATTGTTAATGACAAAAAATAACTGTCTCGTACAAGAATACGTTTCAGAAAATGCAGAGTGCTGTCCAGGCTTAACTTTTCCTTTACTTCAAACATCTTGAGCAGTGCTGAAGGAACTCACACCCCTGAACTCTGTAGTAATACTGTCTTCCATCATTCCTAAGGAACTGGACAAAGACTATTTGTCAGACAGAATAATGGAAATGCTAAACTCAGTGTCACAAATGCAGACACATTACAGTTCAGAACTCCTCAAATGCCCTTTTTCCCTCATTGTTAATACAACTGACATTAATATGGAAAGTAGTTTTGAAAAGCCACACAAGTATCAAAAGCACTATGTAGCCTGATGCCACGAGACAAAATACTCTTTGAACACTGCACTACTTGAAGTCAAATTTTCAGGTAACAGGAGCAGGCTTGTTGTCTTCTGTGGTTTTAACACATTGGAGCAAGGCCTGTTTGCATTACTTCATCATGCTAGGTAACATTCAGCTGATGAACAGTCCTCTGTGTTATGCAGTCTTTTACCTGAGTGAGAACACAATTGCTCAGACAAGGTGTGGTGTTGAGCAAGAATACACAAAAGTCTGACAGTTGAAAGGACAGCAGGCAGGGACATCTCTGGACAGAGACACTGGAGCAGCGTTTGGTTACTCACCAAGTGCTGAAAACTTCAAAAGAAAGCTCAGTTAAAAATGGGAAAAGCAGTTGAAAATACACTATTTGCTCTAAACAACATTGTAATTTGTCCCTTTTTAGCCATTCAAAGCATACATGATCTCAATTTCCGTCTCAGGTTCACTGAAAAACATAGTTACATTTGGCAGTCTGCAGTTCATGCTGTGTATGTGTATTACAACATGAGCAGATGAAATGTTTGACTTTTGAGAGTGGCATTTTACCGCCAGCATAAGACCCTGTGCCTTTGCTCCTTACGCCTCTCCCAGTAATCACAAAAAAAACCAAAAGGAAATTCTGAAATTACAGAAATTCTGATCAAGTTCATATATCCATGAGAAATTTTCTCACTTTCCAAGTGACAGCCATGCAATGAAGCAACAGTATCTGCTTCATATAACCATCATAAGCATATCTTGTTGCTGATGGGGGGTGATGATCACATTCTTAGCAGCAAAGGCAGTAGGAGGATCCTCAACTGCTTCTTAAAGGTGATCTGAGAAATGTGAGATTCTCTCACACATGTGAAAAATTCTACTGCCCTCTGCACAAATTAGGTTCGGTGGAGAATAAAAACTGCTAAACAACAGAGGCAAATAAATTCTATAGGTAATAGAGACTTACTTTATTAGCAAGTCCATTGTTGAATTTTCAGCTAATTTCACCAAAACCTTTAGGGTATGGTTCAGTATACTGTCAGTCTGGGCGTCTCTCGCAGCAGAAAAAGCTAAAACCTGCAGCAGCTTTTTAAACAAAGAATGCTGAACTCCATCCTTATTGGGAGCATGCTGTGGAGCTACAAGCAGCCCTCTTTGTGTCCTGTTATCTTCTTTATTATCAGACTGATTATCACACAACACCTTTTTGTCCATCTTGGAAACCTGTTCATCTCCAGCCACAGAACCTGTTTCCACTTCAGACAACAGCAAAGTGTGGACAACATCCCAGCTATAAAACACCAAATAATAAAGAACACCCAGGGATATAAGTGTAGTTTCTTCAAGAGACAACCTGAAGTCCTCCTTGCTTGACACCGTATTTGTGTTGGTTGTGGAAGAAACAGCTGAATGGTCTCTGCAAGAACCATTCACTGACTTGTCCACCAACTGTACCGCTTGACAGTACGCGCCAATGTGGTGTTCTATCAAGGGCAGGAGGTGCACAGCACCTCGGATCTTGCAGCATGTGGTGTGCAAGTTCTCTCTTTGGCTTCCTGTTGAGCTTCCTTCAGATAATCCTTCATCCAGAGCAATCAAGTTCAATCCTGTTATTGCAAGTTTTTGAGCTTCTTGCAGGGACATTTCTTCTGGAGTTGTCCTGCTGCTGGGTGGTTGTGTGGACTTCCTATCCAAATAAAATTAAGGGAAATGCTTCAGAATGCACAGAACTTAACTGTGACTTAACTATATTCTGAATCAAATAGGAAGGCTAGAGTAAAAAAAAGATGTCTGTTTCCAAAATAAAAGCTAAATTGGGGAAAAAAAAATGAATCCTACTCCTTGCTATCTGCATGGAAAAGCAATTTCAAAGCATTCCTAGGTCTTGTAAAAGAGATCAGAGCTTATCGCTCAGTAACTTCAGCAGCTCACTACAGTGAAATTTTAAACACTGGTTTTCCAGTGTCATGGTTTTAATAACAGCAGGGGAAGATCAGAAGAGAGGTTAATTGGTAGCTTCTGGGGAGAACGAGTATCTGTGCATTATTGATCTGCCATTTGTAGAGGCCGTCAGAGGACAACAACAAACTTACTTTCTTGGCCAGATATGAGAGATTCAGTTACTTAAATAAAATGTTAATAAAAATTAATTCTTTGGGTTTGTTTTGAATTTATTAAAACAATAAATTTATCTCTTAGTGTAGTCCTACTCTTTAGTATCTATGATAATCAAAGATTAATACTGAAAGGTATAGAATGATGTTCCAAATTGTGCATTAAATGCCCTAAGGAGAAGAGCATTTAACATAAGGAATGAGCCATCCTACATGAACAGACACCCGAGTACAGAGAGTGCCACTGCACTAAGAACAGGTCAGTCACAGTTAAAATAAAACTTACCTTTCTGAATAATTAGGCTGCAGTACTGCTCCAGGTAGGGGCTCAGAGCTGCTGCTAAGAAGATGACAGAGTCCTAATGATGACCCAGGGACAATGGGATGCTTCATCAGTGCATTTAATAGGATAGAACCTGAAAGGACACAGAATTGTCTTTGTAATTGCTTTACCATCAACTGCAACATCAACCACAAATTAATACGTGGAAAAATCAGCCTTATTTATAATGCTCTCAACTTCAAAATGACAAAACTTTCTCTACAAAAGAATGATTTTCAGAAAAATGAGTTTAAGCTATGATTTAAAAATTAACCCAATTAGAGATATTTAAATAACATCCCTCTATTAGGAAAACAGTTTCAGCCAAACGATTGTACAGATCAGCTGTCTGGATGATCTTCCAGTCCAAATACAGAAATTCCGTCACACACAACTCTGTTCTAGACTGGAAATAAAATAGTATCTTGAAGACTTCCTGGTGTTGACTGTTATAAATGTTGCTTTATGGTTTTTACCTTTATTTAAAAACAAGTTTTTCTGGGGTTTATATCCATTCATATCCAATATAAAGCTTAATATGTAAAAACTGAAAGAGCCAGCCTTGAGATAAGCTGCCTCTTGATGCATATCCTTCCATAAAACTAAACCCAGGACATAGAATCATCGAATGGTAAGGTTGGAAGGGACCTCAAGGATCACCTAGTTCCAACCCCCTGCCATAGGCAGGGACACCTCCCACTAGTACAGCT
>VWZE01006469.1:5761-20576 GCA_013396675.1 Eubucco bourcierii | reverse complement strand
ATCTATCTATCTATCTATCTATCCATCTAGCTAGCTATGTAGTCTGTCTACCTACCTGTCTGTCTGTCTGTCTGTCTGCATGTATGTTTTTCCATATAATTACTGACCAAAAGAGAAATGCTGAAGTCTTTTCTTGACACGTTGTGGACTATCACCTCTCACCCCTGCGAGCTGACATGACAATACCTAGGCAAAAGCATTTCTAGTCACCCTCCAGAGATGCTTTACCATGGTGGATGATCAGTTTATTTTTCAAACAGCTTGGACAAAGAGCCAGAACTAGACTCTAAGTTCTTCCTTAGAGAAATAACTCCAAGCTGGTGTATCAGAAGTTGTGTTGCTAAACAAAGTGCTAAATGCTGGGCTCATTCACATTTTCCTCTGTCTCTGTTTGCAATATGTGTGTGTGGATGTTCTGAAGAGACAGTTTCTGTGGTCTAGCCTCCATTTGGTATGAGTAGGATGTTGAATGCATCCACTCAATAGAGTGTGTCTATTCTGGTACCTGTTTTAGGATGAGGATTTCTTCCTAAACTTTCTAGTAATTTAGTATAAAATGTCTCCTGTGGCCTTTTAATACAGAGAATTACTACATTGGTCTTCTCATTCTAAACAAGAAATCTCGACCTTTAACTACTGACCAAAATTACTTTTCTGCATGCCTCCCTTTTGCTGAAGAAAAATGAGTTTTAAGTAACTGAGCTTGGCACAGAGGTGATCCTGATCAACTGCAGTGAAGGTTTCTGTGCTGTTGCATTTTAATTTAGAAACTTGTATCCATTATCCAAACTAGCTCTTTAAATGAGCTTTTCAGTGAGCCTTGCCTGACTGAAGCTCTGCACACAGTAGCTTGGCACCCCTGCTGAAGACTAAGCCTTCATGCTGAGTGCCCCAAGGTCAGGGAGAATGTTTGCAGGTCTGAAGGTGTGTTAAGATGACAGAGATGCAATTAAACTTTCTCCATCACTGGATTTGCCAGAGAAGATATCAGAGGCAGCTGCCATTGTGTGAGTTCATCTGCAGCTGTTGACTCACCAGGGAGGACACACGTACATAAAATACTGCCTTTTGCTACTTCTGTCCTCATCCATCTGCTTCCTCCACCCCTCAGCAGTGACTGCTGATGGCTCCTCCAAACAGGCACTGACAACAAGCAAACATAGAATTATAGAATGGTAAGGTTGGAAGGGACCTCAAAGATTTGATGGTGGATGGAAAGCATTTCTTGAATTAACCTCTTAGCTGCACAAACTTGTCATTGAATTAGAAACCATAGAACCATAGAATGGTAAGGTTGGAAGGGACCTCAAAGATCATCCAGTTCCAAACCCCTGCCATAGGCAGGGACACCTCCCACTAGCACAACTCACTCAAGGCCTCCTCCAACCTGGCCGTGAACACCTCCAGGGAGGTTGTGGAGCACAGAAGACCTCCAGGGAGGTTGTGGAGCACAGAAGCACCCAACGTGATCAAAGATCACATTTAGTGCTTCTGTGCTCCACAATCTCCCTGGGCAACCTGTGCCAGTGTCTCACCACCCTCACTCCAAACAACTTCCTCCTAACATCCACTTTCAGTCTCCCCTCTGACACTTCAGACCCATTGCCCCTTCTCCTGGCATTGCCACTACCTTATCGATAGTCCCTCCCCAGCTTTCCTGTAGTCCCCCTTCAGATCCTGGAAGGCTACTCTAAGGTCTCCTGGAAGCCTTCTCTTCTCCAGGCTGCAGAGCCCCAACTCTCTCAGCCTGTCCTCACAGCAGAGCTGCTGCAGCCCTCTCAGCATCTTTGTGGCCCTGACACCGACAGGCACTGACAACCAGCAAACGTGCAGAAAGCTGTTTTGTGATGCAGACAGCTGCTGCACACATGGTATTATTACCACATATCATATCAATAAGAACAAAAACTTAACCTGCAGCATCTGATAAGGCTGAATTCTCCATTACCTCATCTGCAAACACACCCAGGACATTGTATACAAGAACACACCCTCCTCACCCAGTTCTGCTTTGAGAACCATCCACTGCCCCTGATAATTACTGTTTTCCAACTCCATGCAGAACAGTGCCTGAAGTTAATAAAGTCAGATTACAGTCATGGAGGCAGCAGAAATGCATTTGAGAAGGAAACACAAACCATGGCCCTTCAGCCAGGTGTGGCCTCACACTCTTCAACTTTACCATCACAACACAACAAAATGAAAGTAAACAAAAAGAAAGTAAATGCAATAGGAGGTAAGCACAAGGAGACATTGAACTGTTGGAGCAGGTCCAGAGGAGGCCACCAAGATACTGAGAGGGCTGCAGCAGCTGTGCTGTGAGGACAGGCTGAGAGAGTTGGGGCTCTGCAGCCTGGAGAAGAGAAGGCTTCCAGGAGACCTTAGAGTAGCCTTCCAGGATCTGAAGGGGTCTACAGGAAGGCTGGGGAGGGACTATTGACAAGGTCTGGCAATGCCAGGACAAGGGGCAATGGGTTTGAAGTGTCAGAGGGGAGATTGAAAGTGGATGTTAGGAAGAAGTTGTTTGGAGTGAGGATGGTGAGACACTGGCACAGGTTGCCCAGGGAGGTTGTGGAGCACAGAAGCACCCAATATGATCATGTTGATCACATTGGGTGCTTCTGTGCTCCACAACCTCCCTGGAGGTGTTGAAGGCCAGGTTGGAGGAGGTCTTGAGTGAGCTGTCCTCGTGGGAGGTGTACCTGCCTATGGCAGGGGGTTGGAACTGGATGATCCTTGAGGTCCCTTCCAACCTTACCATTCTATCATTCTATGATTCTGTGATTCTATGAATCTATGACTCTATGATTCTATGATTCTGTGACTCTATGGTCCTATGAATCTATGATTCTACTCTATGATAAACCAGAAGTTAGGAAAGCAATAAACATTTAGCAAAATCCTTAAGAACACCTCCCAGTAGAAGATTTTGCTTATGCTGTGTTTTTCTACTGAAAAATCAGTGGTGTGCAGTCAAAAGTTAATAAATGTACCAATTATCATCATTTGGAGAAATCAGAGGCCCAAAGCAATTGTCTGCTTTACATAGTGTTTGGCTCTGGCATAGTCACTCAATTCCTGAGGAATGAACACATCCTCTGCGTGTAGGACAAACTCTTCACCCTAAGAATGCAATCTAGCAAACACCAGCTGGTTGGTGTTTTAGCCAACAGAACAGGAGGAAAAATGTTAAATAATTAAAAAAAAAAACGTAGAAAGCTGTATTTGCAGCTGCATTAGCACTTAATACCAAGATTTTGTTTCAGACTCAGAGCAAAACTGACCTTTAAGAGTAGCAAGCTTGGAATAGAATGCAAAACACGGCCTGCTTATGAAAGCTCTGATGTAAAGCAGATTTCACTCTTGCAGTGCTTGTCAAGCTCTGGGCTTGGATCTGCTCTTTGGTTGCTGTGCAGATGATAAATCTCCCTGCTTTGTGCACTTGGGTATGACAGCATGGCTGCTGCAATTCTTTTAAGCAATGAAATGTGCCCAAGACCAAAAGATTGTGTCACAGGCAGAGGAGCTCCCTCTTGCATTGTTATTTCTGTCACTGGGATGTTGAGGGTGTGGAAATCCTCCTGGTTCATGCACATGTGGTCACTTATTGATTGGTTCTGTACATCCACTTACAGTCAATGACATTATATGCCCTTCTCCCTGATTACTTAACAAAATCCCCTTGGGCTGCAGCAATTTCCATATCAAAGTGGGTGGTTCCTGTGTGCATTTAATGACCGAAGCTGAAGCAATCCTTTTAAAAGCAGAGGCATAAGGCCAAAGGCCATTTCCTACAATTCAATTAGGTAATTCAAAATCAGGTTACATCAGGTGGGTTGCTATGGTGGTGGAGAGGCTAAGCAGCCTGAGTTACATCATCAGAAAGAACATAAAGGTTGTGTATCTCATCTGCTTGTAGAGGTCTGGAAGCTGGAAACAGTGGAGGAGGCAGTTCTGGGAGTAGCTCTCTGTTGGTGAAAAAAGGTGAACGAGCCTAGAATCATGGATTCATAGAATCATAGAATGGTAAGGTTGGAAAGGACCTCAAGGATCATCCAGTTCCAACCCCCTGCCATAGGNCTGGAAGGCTACTCTAAGGTGCCCTGGAAGCCTTCTCTTCTCCAGGCTGCAGAGCCCCAACTCCTCATAGGAGAGGCTGGTCTGGGTTGGAAGGGCTATCCAAAGCTCATCCAGTTCAACCCTCTCTGCACTCAGCAGGGGTATCCTCAACTAGATCAGGTTGCCCAGAGCCCTGTAAGCCTCATCTTTAATATCCCCAACCACCTCCCTGGGCAACCTGTTCCAGTGTTCCACTACCCTCATGGTAAATAATTTGTTCCTAACAGAATTTGCTCCTAACATCCTGCAGGTATATTCACCAGAGTCAAGTAGCTTGGTCCTCAGCCTTTTTGCTCTCCTCCATACACTCTAGGAGCCTTCTAGACTGCCTCTTCTCTGCACAATCCCAGCAGATGTCTGGCAGGTTAAAGTCGCTCACAAGGACAAGGACAAGTGACCTTGAGGCAGCCTCCAGCTGCTTAAAGAATAATAAATCAACCTCTTCTTCCTGGTTGAGAGGTCTGTAACAGACTCCAATCAGGATGTCAACCTTGTTGGCCTTCCCCCTAATTCTTACCCATAGGGGCTGAACCTGACCATGCTTAGTCTCTATTTCCTTGATGTCCAGAGCCCCCCTAATACACAGGGCCACCCCTTAACCCGTTCTCCCTCTCCTGTCTCTCCTGAAGTGTCTGTAGCCATTGATTACAGCACTCCAGTTGTGTGAGCCATCCCACCACCTTTCTGTGACGGCCACATCACAGTTTTCCTTTTGTACCAAGGCTTCCAGCTCCTCTTGTTTATTATCTGTACTGCCTGAGTACAGATGTACTCAGTGTACATACACTTCATCTGGGCTGCTGGTTTTGCCCCTATCTCTGGCTTACCATGCTCAGCCTGTAGTACTCCAGTACTGCTGTGTTTAACCTGTGTTTATACAGATAATAGCATAGGATCTAGAGATAACTAGCAAAAATACATGACATTAATTAAAAGAAATTGAACTAGAAGAGAAGATTCCTGTGGTCAATATACCACTTAGCGTCAATATACCACTCATGGTCAATGTACTGCTTAGGGTCAATATACCTCTCGTGGTCAATATACAGCTTGTGGTCAATATACCACTTGTGGTCTATATATCACTTGGGGTCAATATACAGCTTGTGGTCAATATGCCACTTGCGGTCTATATATCACTTGTGGTCAATATACAGCTCGTGGTCAATATACAGCTTGTGGTCAATATACCACTTGTGGTCTATATATCACTTGGGGTCAATATACAGCTTGTGGTCAATATGCCACTTGCGGTCTATATATCACTTGTGGTCAATATACAGCTCGTGGTCAATATACAGCTTGTGGTCTATATATCACTTGTGGTCAATATACAGTTTGTGGTCAATATACAGCTTGTGGTCAATATGCCACTTGTGGTCTATATATCACTTGGGGTCAATATACAGCTCGTGGTCAATATACAGCTTGTGGTCTGTATATCACTTGGGGTCAATATACAGTTTGTGATCAATATACTGCTTAGGGTCAATTTATCGCTTAGGGTCAATATACTGCTTGTGGTCAATATACCACTTAGGGTCATGTGATAGTTTTGGAAGTCCCCTGCCCCCCCACTTTGTAAAATCCCCCAGACTAGGCTCAGCCAGCTGGAAGTTAAGGCCTGAAGCTCTGTTTACAGCTCAGCACAATGGACAAGCAGAGATAGACACAACAGACAGGAACAGTTACAGATATAGACAAGTTAAAGGGAATACAGAAACACAACTCCCCTCCCAGAAATCAGGGACCCCAGGAGGGGCTCCCAACCACCCTTCCACCTTCTTCCCACCCCTCTGCCTTACCCCAAGGTTTGCCTTACAGGCAAAGTGAGTTTGGAGGATGGGCCAGGAGAGTTAGAAGGAAAGTGGTTAGTGAGGTTCCTCAGCAGAGAAGAGAAGGCAAGAAGCTGCTAGACAGCTCAAGAGTGTCTGCAAGCCCCAGAGTCTTACCTATGTTTATGTTCTTATTCTCAAACATCTCAGCAAGCCTATGAGTGCAGCAGACATCAGCAGTGTTTGCTTTTCACAGCCTAGAATATAATTTTCTCCATTAAAATATTCCAATTACCCTCAAACCAGCACACTCATGCAGTTGGCAATTGTTAGGCCTGACAAGATCCCTATAGATGACTTCCCTGCCCTAAAATGAGTTCAGTGCACCACAAAGCTTGGTGTCATTGACAGACTTGCTGATGTCCTTAAATCAACTCAATATTCAGTTAATGGGTCACTGTTAATAATTTCTGGCGCAGGGCTGGAGTCTCATTTTGTACTTTTTCAAGTGTAGAAGCACACAGGAAAACCCATTTTATGTACTCTCTGACCAAGCTAGGAGAGTATGAGCAGTGCAGCCACTAGTGTGACACAGAAGAGTATTCTAGCACCATCTAGCCAACTTCAAAGGCAACTTCAAGTCAGCAAACAGATCTGACTCAGAATTCATCAAACTACCAATTAACAGTAGTGGTGCAGGCTACCCTAGGTGGTGCTGCGTTGGCAGGGAGGTTGGACCCGGTGGTCTCTGGAGGCTCCTCCCAACATCTAAAGTTCTGTGACTCTGTAACTAAGCAGCACAGTTGCAGGACAGCTAAGAGTCCAGAGTCCATGCAGACCTTGCAGAGTCTGAGACCTTGCAGAGTCATGCATGTCTCCCAAACTGCTTCCACTGCATCCACCCAGGAAAAAAAAAAAAAGGACTATTCCTACAAGAGAGAACCTCCAGTAAACAAACTCTTTAGCTCTCTTATTCCTCATGTGGAATCAAATTATTTGAGGAGCTGAGTGGCTTGGGATAAGGAAATGATGAAGAGGAAGAAAGTTGCTGAGATTTGTCAAGTAAAACCAAGTGGAGTGCATTTTAATTTTCCTTTTTCTGCATAAGCCCAGAATGTGTAGAGGACTGTTTAATTCTGATTTTTGTTTTGATACTTTTCTTAATGCTACTGACCCTATTTTTCTCTGGGTATATTAAATATATATATATATATATATCTTCACAGTGATTTCAATTTAAATATTTACATGATTTAAATTTAAATGTGAAGGGGATTTATAGTAGCCTTCCAATATCTGAAGGGGGCCTACAGGAAGGCTGGAGAGGGACTATTGACAAGGTCTTGCAATGCCAGGCCAAGGGGCAATGGGTTTGAAGTGGCAGAGGGGAGATTTAGACTGGATGTTAGGAAGTTCTTTACAGTGAGGGTGGTGAGACACTGGCACAGGTTGCCCAGGGAGGTTGTGGAGCACAGAAGCAATCAACGTGATCTTTGATCACATTGGGTGATTCTGTGCTCCACAACCTCCCTGGAGGTGTTGAAGGTCATCTTGGATGATGCCTTGAGTGACCTCTACTAGTGGGAGGTGTCCCTGCCTATGGCAGGGGGTTGGAACTAGATGATCTTTGAGGTCCCTTCCAACCTTACCATTCTCTGATTCTATGACTGTTCAATTCTGATTTTTGTTTTGATTGTTTTCTTAATAGTATTGGCCCCATTTTTCTCTGGGCATATTAAAAAATATATCTTCAGAATTATTTCAATTTAAATATTGACATGATTAAAATTTGAATATGTAGGGGACTTTAATTTTGATTTTTGTTCTGATTTTTTTTTTTAATACTATTTGCCCCATTTTTCTCTGGGTATATTAAAAAAAATAGTGCATCCTCAGAATGATTTAAGTTTAAATATATCTTCTGAATAATTTCTCTTTACTGTGTGCTTGTGATATCCTGACTTTGTGTATGGTTACTACATCCATAGCAACTGCAAATAAATAACACAGGAATTAAGTGATCCTCTCAGTGACTTGGAATGAATTTGCAAAGAGAGAATATGGAGCACCCAAAATCAGGTGGTGAGAAAGAGTTCCAGTGTAGAATACTATGGACACAGGGAAAAGGAGGTTGAGGAAAATTCTCAGAAAGCCAAATCCCAGAGGCCTTATTACTCATCCAAGCTGAGTAACTAATAGCAGTAGGAGTTTGCACTAGGAATCCGGCTTAGGGAAATGAGAAAGGATGGATATTGGACTGGGCTGCAGTTTCATATGTCTTCAAGGAAGTACTTACTGGACCTTTCCTAGGATTTAGAAATGGCAGTTGCCAGAGGATGTGTGCATTAGCCAAGGAGTTTATGGTATTTTGACTCAGGGTATTTCAGCATTACTGTGTGCAGTTGTGGAGCCCCCAGCACAGGAAGGACATGGAAGTGTTGGAGTGGATCCAGAGGAGGCCACCAAGATGCTGAGAGGGCTGCAGCAGCTCTGCTGTGAGGACAGGCTGAGAGAGTTGGGGCTCTGCAGCCTGGAGAAGAGAAGGCTTCCAGGAGACCTTAGAGTAGCCTTCCAGGATCTGAAGGGGGCTCTTGATCATGTTGGGTGCTTCTGTGTTCCACAACCTCCCTGGAGGTCTTCTGTGCCCCACAACCTCCCTGGAGGTGTTCGAAACCAGGTTGGGTGAGGCCTTGAGTGAGCTGTACTAGTGGGAGGTGTCCCTGCCTATGGCAGGGGGTTGGAACTGGATGATCCTTGAGGTCCCTTCCAACCTTACCATGCTGTGATTCTATGACTATATGAATTGTCTTGACTTGAATTCTGGTTCTTTCAGGAATTTTCTGCTCTTTTCCTGTAGCTAAGTTTCAAGTAGAAGGTCTGATGTATCTCAAGAGCTGTCAAATACAGGTGTGTAGAAAGTATTGGAGAAACTATTCGCCTATGTTAAGGCTGACAAAAGTCCCTACAAAGTATTATCTGCAAAGTCAGGGCTTTCCTGGTTACAGAACCCACTTTCTCAGTGCTATGTCCATCTTTAGGATGCTGATAACATCCCAAAGCTGTCTTTGTGCAATTTAGTGCTTTGTCCTGGTAAAGGGACCCAAGATATGACCTAAGTCCAAAACTGCTTGGCAAAATACTGGTGATGAAAAGCATCTGTGAACAGATGTAATCAAGCAGTAAAATGGTGTTTATAGAATCATAGAATGGTAACGTTGGAAGGGACCTCATAGATCATCCAGTTCCAATCCCCTGCCGTAGGCAGGGACACCTCCCACTAGTACAGCTCACTCAAGGCATCATCCAACCTGGCCTTCAACACCTCCAGGGAGGTTGTGGAGCACAGAAGCACCCAATGTGATCAAAGATCACATTGGGTGCTTCTGTGCTCCACAACCTCCCTGGGCAACCTGTGCCAGTGTCTCACCACCCTCACTGCAAACAACTTCCTCCTAACATCCACTTTCAATCTCCCCTCTGACACTTCAAACCCATTCCCCTTGTCCTGGCATTCCAAGACCTTGTCAATAGTCCCTCCCCAGCCTTCCTGGAGCCCCCTTCAGATCCTGGAAGGCTACTCTAAGGTCTCCTGGAAGCCTTCTCTTCTGCAGGCTGCAGAGCCCCAACTCTCTCAGCCTGTCCTCACAGCAGAGCTGCTTCGGCAGCAGGTTTCAGTTTTCTGGACAGCACAGAGTAGCTGGAGTGAAGAAAAAGACAGGCCCAGAGATGGCAGTCTGAGGCAAATGAAGGGCATGACATCTCTTCCCACGTTGGCAAGTAAGGCAAAATCTGGTGTAAGTGGCACCAGGAGCATTCAGCAGCTGGTATGGCATGACACTGTCTGCCACACTTGTGTTTGCCTTCACAGCCAGCAACAGCTCAGTCACCAGCAGTTACTTCAGAGGTTTCCCCTCAGAGTGAGATTTATCCTTGGCATCCAACCCTGAGTGCTCTCAGTGCAGGAAGAACTGTACCATTTCCAAGATTTCTGCTGGCTGACTTTACAGTTGGCTGGAGGATACAGGAGAAGTTTCTGTTCAGCTTATATGGTTTTCACCCTGGTGTCATTAGCTCCTTTCAGAATAACAGCTTGCCTCCTTGACAGGAATGAATAAACTGGCAAGGGAATTCTTTCTTTGTTAACATCTAACCAGTCTGCAGCATCACTGCAACGTGAACTATTTCTAACTCCATCTATGTCTCTGTGGCCACTGTGTACTGTACCACAACCACTGCTGTGCAGGGAGCTGGTTGGCATGATCCAGAGGGCCAGCTGCTTACCAGATGACAGCAAACATTATTCCTTATTCCTGGAGTCCGAGATAACCTACCAGGCATGGTAGATTAAAGCAGATGTTCTGCTTTAACCATTTCCTGATAGACAACTCCAGACGTTGCTCTGTGGAGGACACAGCACACAACAGATCTGTATGTGGGACAAATCCATATCACAGAATGGTAAGGTTGGAAGTGACCTCAAGGATCATCTAGTTCCAACCCCCTGCCATAGGCAGGGACACCTCCCACTAGTACAGGGCACTCAAGGCCTCCTCCAACCTGGCCTTCAACACCTCCAGGGAGGTTTTGGAGCACAGAAGCACCCAATGTGATCTTTGATTTGGGCAACCTGTGCCAGTGTCTCACCACCCTCACTGCAAACAACTTCCTCCTAACATCCACTTTCAGTCTCCCCTCTGACACTTTAAACCCATTGCCCCTTGTCCTGGCATTCCCAGACCTTGTCAATAGTCCCTCCCCAGCCTTCCTGGAGCCCCCTTCAGATCCTGGAAGGCTACTCTAAGGTCTCCTGGAAGCCTTCTCTTCTGCAGGCTGCAGAGCCCCAACTCTCTCAGCCTGTCCTCACAGCAGAGCTGCTGCAGCCCTCTGATCATGGAATAAGTTAGGGTTGGAAGGGACCACAAGGATCATCTAATTCCAACCCCTCTGCCATGGGAAGGGACACCCTACCCTAGATCAGGCTGTCCAGAGTCTCATCCAGCCTGTCCTTAAACACATCCCTGGGCAACCCTTTCCAGGCTCTCACCACTCTCATGGGGAAGAACTTCCTCTTCACCTCCAGTCTCAATCTCCCCACCTCCAGCTTTGCTCCATTCCCCCTAGTCCTGTCACTACCTGAGAGCCTAAAAAGTCCCTCCCCAGAGATTCTTGGTAGACACCTACAAAGTGGAAACCAACAAATCTCTAAGCTGTTGCAACACACTTTATTTGTCAGGCAAATGGTATTTTAGATATTCAATTAAATAGCACTATGTTAAACTACATTTTTTGTTCTTTCTTACACACTAAGTAATGCATATTCACTGTAAGGACAGCTTCATCATGCTAGGAACAGACCTACACTTTTGAAAACAGACTTACTTTTAAAAACAAGGGTTTGTTCTTAATAAAACACTCCTATCTACAGTGACAATTGCAAAGAACACAGAGTCAGGTCAAGATCACAGCAATCTTTACAAACTACACAAAATAAAAGTAGCCAACAACAAAAATAAAAATCAGTACACAGTGAAGTTCTTAGCAGAGAGAACATATCTTCATGTTTGGTGAAGTTATGCCTGTAAGTCATTTTGCTTTGGGATTGTTTTAAGGGGGGGGGAAAAAATAAAAATATATATATATTTATATACACATTATTTAGTAATCCTTAAAATAGGAAGTATTAAATAGCACAAACAATATTACAGTCTTAAGTTTTGGTGTTTTCTATAGCAGAAAGGGCTACTTTAAACCAAAATGGCATTTTGTCTGTTCTGTACATTTAGGGCCTAACTCTCAGCTGGTATAAACCACAGTAGCTAAACAGGAAGCAAGGAAGTGACATTGGTTTATCCCAACTGACCAGAGAATCAGAGAACGGTTAAGGCTGGAAGGGACCTCAAAGGTCATCTAGTTCCAACCCCTCGCCATAGGCAGGGACACCTCCCACTAGAACATTTATTGGGATCATAATGAAGCAAGACCTCCTGGTGTAAAACAAGGTTAAATGAAGGTATCATCTGGCTCCTGACTACTCTATAGACAGGGGAAGGCTGCTGAAGCATGGAAGCCTGAACCGGTTATGCACTGGCAGAAGCTCATTAGATACACGGCGAAGTTTTCGTGCAGCAGGAAAAATGTTAGTTTAAGCCTAATCCCTTAAACAGTCACACCATAATAATGGTACAGGAAGCAGCTTTAAAAATATCATTTTATACTCTCATGAAACTCTGAGCTATGCTGATTGTTTGAGTGGAATCCCTCACTGGCCATATTCTAACAGCAAACAGCGTAACTGTGATGTCTGAGGCCTGATGGAGGCCTGACAAAATATGACTGTAACTAACCACTCATGGGGAAAATTGTACCCTTAAATATCTACTAACCACTGCAGTCTATCTGGGAGCAATTATGATCCTCACAATACACCTTAACGTCACGTTAAGTCTGCTGGGGAATAGGAAGAGCAGGGCAGCTTACAGACTACATGCACTAATGTCACTCCAGGAGGTAGTTCTATCCTGTGGCAAGCCATTTTTTGGTTTGTTGCTTATGCACTTAGAAGACAGACATCCCCAAAAGGAAAAAAATAAAAAGAAGAAAAGGAAAGAAGAGGAAGGGAAAAAAAAAAAAGAAAAAAAGGGAAGAAATAGAAGACAAAAAAAATGAAAAAAAGGGAAGAAATAGAAGACAAAAAAAAGAAAAAGAAAAAGGAAAAAAAGAAAAAAGGAAAAAAAGAAAAAAGGGGAAAAAAGGAAAAAAGGAAAAAGAAGAAAAAAAGAAAGAAAAAAAAAGGGGAAAAAAGGAAAAATGGAAAAAATAAAGAAGAAAGAAAAGAAAGAAAAAAAAAGAAAAAAGGGAAAAAAAGGAAAAAGAAGAAAAAAGGAAAAAAGGAAAAAGAAGAAAAAAGGAAAAAAGGAAAAAGAAGAAAAAAGGAAAAAAGGAAAAAGAAGAAAAAAGGAAAAAAGGAAAAAGAAGAAAAAAGGAAAAAAGGAAAAAGAAGAAAAAAGGAAAAAAGGAAAAAGAAGAAAAAAGGAAAAAAGGAAAAAGAAGAAAAAAGGAAAAAAGGAAAAAGAAGAAAAAAGGAAAAAAGGAAAAAGAAGAAAAAAGGAAAAATGGAAAAAATAAAAATAAAGAAGAAAAAAAAGAAAAAAGAAAAAGAAAAAGAAAAAAGGGGAAAAAAGGAAAAAAAATTTAATAAAAAGAAAAAAAGAAAGAAAAAGGAAAAAAAAGGAAAAAGGGAAAAAAAGGAAAAATAGAAAAAATTTAAAAAAAGGAAAAAAGAAAAACAAAAAAGGGAAAAAAGGGAAAAATAAAAGAAAAAAGGAAAAATTAAAGGGGAAAAAAGGAAAAAATAAAAGAAAAAAGAGGAAAATAAAAATAAAGAAAAAGAAAAAAGGGAAAGAAGGAAAACAAAAGGGGGAAAAAGGAAAAAAATAAAAGAAAAAAGGAAGAAAAAAGAAAAAAGGGAGAAAAAAAAAAGAAAAGTAAACAGAAGAAAAAAGAAAAAAGGAAATAAAGGAAAAAAAGAAGAAAAAAAGAAAAAAGGAAAAAAATGAGAAAAAGGGGAAAAAGGAAAAGGGAAAAAATAAAAAAAGGGGGAAAAATAAAAAGAAAAAAGAAGAAAAAAAGGGAAAAAAGGAAAAAAGAAAAAAGAAAAAAGGAAAAAAAGGGGAAAAAAGGGGGGGAAAGGAAAAAAATAAAAGAACAAAGGGAAAAAAGAAGGAAAAGTAAAGGGAAAAATAAACGAAATAAGGAAAAAAGAAAAACAAAGAAAAAAAGATGAAAAAAGGAAACAAGAAAAGGGACAAAAATGAAGGAAAAAAAGGGAAAAAATAAAAGAAAAAAAGAAAACAAAGGTAGTTTGCTGCACTGAAAGTTGTCTGGGAAAACAAACTAACAACAATCAAACCCTTTCTTTTCCCTTATCTGGGTAATTTCTTCTATTTCCTTTCACTTTGGTTTTTGTTTTGTTTACTTTATTTTTATTTGCCAGATTTGAGCTCACTGTAAACATGTAGAAAGTTTCCTGATGGCTTTCCACCACCCCCATTCGGAGCTAGTCCTTGACTAAGGAAACAACTTAAGTAGGTGGCAATACATGAGCAGGTTGGCACTGCCATTGCCTTAGAAGTGAGCAGTAAGCACACAGAGTGAATCTGAAGAGCTCCCACCCCTGTGGGCCTTAGTGTTTAAGCAGTTGGATCAATCAGGACCTGTTTGGCAGCTATTCTGCATCAGCTGGTGATAAAGTGAGATGTCTGCAATCAGGTACATACCAGAGCTGCCTCCATGTGCACAATGGACACACTGTACTGTGTCTCACACAAGCTGAGACCCAGAGGTGTTTCTCATAACTTGTGGACTTACTCCCAGAGCATTCTGATAGAATTAGAACTCAAAAACAAACAAACAAAAAAAAAAGCCAAAAGAGTTTCAACAAAGACCCATTAAAATGCTTGAAATTGTGTCAAAATACAGCAGTTAATGGCTGGAAATAACAATGTTTAAACTGGCAGAGGGGAGATTGAAAATGGATGTTAGGAGGAAGTTGTTTGCAGTGAGGGTGGTGAGACACTGGCACAGGTTGCCCAGGGAGGTTGTGTGATCAAAGATCACATTGGGTGCTTCTGTGCTCCACAACCTCCCTGGGCAACCTGTGCCAGTGTCTCACTGCAAACAACTTCCTGCTATAAATCACAACTCTTCTAGGGCAACTCATACATTATTAGTCCCTGTTACATATCTCATTTGAACACTCAATTCAACTAAAAATTGTTAGTTTTTTCCCAGCATGGCTCGCTAAACATTTACCCAATTTTTAGTTAATTTATTACCTGCTAGCTGCTTCTTAAATAAAAATATTTCTCTTTATACATTTCCCTGGAGCTTGTGTCTTGACACAAACCCATTTTTAAGTTTTC
>VWZE01006468.1:162278-183948 GCA_013396675.1 Eubucco bourcierii | reverse complement strand
TATTACCAGCAAAGGATAATAGTCAGAGGGCTGGATTTTTAATCCTGGCTACTTCCTCTGGTCTTGGGTTCACTGCTGTCTTCTTCCTCAGCTGTTTTGTTTCTTGTTAATCTCTCCTCCCACTTTGTTTTTTAACTTTCCTGCACTTCTTCCTTTGTTTTTTTTTTTGGTTCTCTCCCTCTAGCTTGTTCCCTATTGCTTCTCCATCTCCGATGTTCCCTTCAAGGGCACCTTCTCCTACACTTCCCATCTGAAGGCAGTTTGATAGTCATCTACGGTGCCATTCCAAGGAGCTGCTTGGCAGCAGTTTGCTGTGGTAAACCTGTGTCTACATATGTTAGAGGCAGAAGGAGAAGAAAAGATCCTTTTATCACCCAGCAGCAGAAGCACAAACTCCACAGACACAGCTTCCCCTGTCCATTTGCACTTGCCATGCACTTTACCTCTGGTCTGTGGTCCTTTCGGGACTTCTCTGGTAACCACAGGGTTGGGAAATACTGTTTCGACCACAACACGTAGCTTTCTCTTTCAAGATCCCAATTAACTTTTGCTGGGTGCTTGCGGGCAGCTGAGGAACATTTAAACAAGGACCAGTCTTGGCCTGCTTGTGTGCACACCTCCAACATGCCCATGTAGTTGCTCAGAGTTTTAATCTGCTGACTTCCCTCAAACACTCTTCTCCTCCAAACCTCTCCTGCTGACTGCAACCCCTTCCAGCTTTGTCTCCCCATTGCTGTGACCCAGGATTTCTATGTGCAAGCAGTTGGTGCAACCACACAAATGCAGATTGACCACCTCATCCTGAGTTGGAGGAACAGCAGAGGTCAGTAAGAGTCTGTTGGCACATGGTGGTGGTGGAGAGGTGAAGAGAAGAAACAGTAATGCAGGTAATTACAGAAGCTTGTCCTGGTTCTGGCTGAGGTTAGCGAGGACTTTGCTTTGTGCCACAGGAAGGGCTACACAGGACAGTGTTGGCTTTGGAACCTGTCCCACTGAAATGAACACACTCCCACCAGCCCCATATGTCTGGGGTTATGGGGCATCTTTTCTCAAGTAGGTATTTAGAGGCTCATCAGAGCTTCAAACTGCTTCCAGAATGGTGCTATCTCGTTCTGTGCTTTCTTTTCTCATGGGCAAGTATTACTCCAAGTAGGTCAGTCTGGCTTCCTTTGCCTGCCCAACCTGCTTTAAGGCACAGACTAGATGGCCAGAAATCACAGGGGATCTATGGTATTTTGCATGGCACTGAACTTTGGTATTATAGCTGAGGTCTTGGATGCACTCTCCAGCAAACCCACTCAATATTGGTTTCTGTTTATTCAGCAATGATGTTGTATCAAACTTTCTAGAGTGCCCTGACAGAGACTGAAGTTTATTGAAAGAAGCCTGGGTAGCAAAGCCAAGTTTAGCTGCAGCCAAGTTATTCAGTAAGACAGCAATTTGGGTAGCAAAGCAGAAAGATAACTCTGACCTCTGGCTGAAGCCTAGCTATGGAGCCTGCACCTTCTCTATCCACAAATGCTGCTGCATGCAAGGGCCTGATGGGATTGTCCACACCCACAGCAACGCAGAGTTTTAACCTTAGCTTGTCTGAAGAATACATCTGTCTATTTTATTTGTCTCCACTTGAAAATAGCAGTGGCCAAAATGCATTTTCCATCAAATAAAAGATCTACATGAGGAGCTTTGCATATCATTCACTGTTTGCTACATGAGGAGATCCTTCAAACGTGAAGGAGGGTTTCCAAAGTTGCTTGGCATGCATCAGTACCATGCATGGATTTTCCCTCAAGTTTCTTTGCTTCCCAGGAACTCACCAATATTTTCCACACATCCCAAAGTCCTTCTCTGGCAGAGATCCAATAGCTGAGAACATGAAGCTTTTACACTCCCTGACACAATTCTTCCTGGGATATGGGACTCGGGGAGCACTTGGCAACCTCTGGCTAAAACTGGCATGCCCCTGTCATCTCCACCACTCTTTACAGCTGAATATTTGCACTTAAGCCTCTCCATTGGAATGGCACAGAGCACATCTCACTTTGAAGCAGCACGTCTGTTAAACACATTTCACCAAAGAGGGAAAAAACTGTGCCTGCAGTATGAGTTTCCTGTGATTTCTGTTTCCTGGGCACTTCTGGAATTTTCATTTAAGCTTTGAGACAAACCCAAGAATGAGGGCTTCATACAAACAGTAACCCCCAAGTTTTGAGTAGCCCGTGTTCCCTGTCATGCCTGATGCTGCCTGCACAGCCAGGCTAGGGAGTTCTTCTCCATCCATCTTGGGGGAGCATGGGACATCTACAGAAGCAGGTACAAGTGAAATGGTTTTAATGGTTTTTTGTGATGCACCTAAACCAAGGTTACTAGGGGTAGCTGCAGCCATGGCTTTCTCAAAGCACAGCTTTGTTTCCCATTAGCAGCAAGCTGTGCTGTTCTATCAGGTTGAAGTGTGCTTTGGACCTGTTTTAAATTCTCTGAGAATGCTGTATATTCATGGTGAGAGGGAACTTGTGGCTGATGCGGGGCCAGGGCACAGCCCCTGTGCCAGGAGCCCTTCCTTTGGAAGCTTGCTGCGCAACCTTAGCCAAAGCTCTTTGATGCTGCCTGCCAGGCTTCTGGGCAGTATATCGGCAATATTACAAGTTGCCTCACACAGGGAAGTTGGGTCAGTTTCGATGTTTATGAAGTTTGAGCAGAAGATCCCAAGATATCATAAAATATTACCTTTTTTGTCCTTTATTGGCACTCACAGGAACAGTTAATACTGCATTTGGATGGAGCCGACGACTCTGTTGCTGCTCATCGTTTATCATCTCTCTCTTATTGTGGCTTCAGATCATTTGGTTGATTTGTCTCTTTTTTCTCTTTTGCAGATGGCAGTGTTCATGAAGCATGACACAGCTGCAAGCATCTAACTTACTCCAAGGCAGGAAGCTCAAGGACTTCTGGGGACAAAGCAACCCTCAATACTAACTGACCTCTAACGTTCGCGGGCTGATGCAGTTGTGATTGACACAGTCATCCCTGCTACAAACCCTCTCTGCCTGGGTCTGTGCCTGAAGGTTGTGCTGCTTCTGGATGAAGCCTGTGCCCAGGGTGGGCCAGCACCCAGGAGACCGTAGTTTTATTGCTCTGCTACTTAATAACTATGCTTCAGTTCAGCTTCTTCGGGGTGAGATTATAATGCGCTTAAGCTGCAGCTAGACGAAGGCAGCGTGGAATAAACCCACCACTGTAATTTTATGTGAAAGGAAGCACACAGAAGCTGCACTTCTCCAGCTGATGCCCTGTTTTTCTCCCGGGGTGGACGGCTAACAGAGCAGCTGCAAACGGAGGGTGTTTCCAGTCCCAAGACACACTGAATCAGTCAATGTACTGTTTCTCCTTCGCTGCCTTATTAGCAGTTAAAAACTGAGAAAACACAATGTCTTCCCCAAGCACCTGCCTCGTTTGCATTGCTCTCAGCATAGCAACAGCCCCCGCCACAGACTAGCCCTCGTTATGGCAGCTTGGGGGGAAGCGTAGGTCAAATTCTTCTCGCATAACGAGCTGCAGCCCTGTGATCTTTAATAGGATTGTGCTGGGGGAAATAGACAGGGCTCAGCCTTGTGATTGCAGAGCAACTCATGATTCATAGACATCAGTGTACTATCTGGGGACATCCTGGACACTGCCTCCTTCTCCTCCTCCCATTAAGATTTCTTTGTGCAGAAACACAAGGTTTGTTCAGCTGTTCCTGACCTCAGTCCCTGACATTATGCAGGCAGCACCTTCCAGCTGCTGGGGCCTGGGCTGAGTCCAGAGTAGGATGAAGTAGCCCAGTAAGCGACAAAAATGACTGTGCATGCTCTCTTAGGGTTTGTGCCTTGGGTTGACCAGCTTTTGAACTGAACCTAGTGCAGTTACATCTTATCTTTTCCTATCTNNNTTTTTTGGGGGGGTGGGGTGGGTGAAGTTTACAGGACCTTACTATTTTTCAGTCAACCACTCAAAGCTGATTGACATTGGCTAAGAGGCTTAAACATAAAGGTGACAAAATGGGTAGTCCATGAGATCATAAGATACTTCCTTCCACAGGAAATGGGTCTTAAAACTTACGTAAAACTTGGTGAAGTAAGTGGACCAGATTTACAAGACAGAGCCAGAGCATGTGCAGACAAATGCACACACCCCTCTCTCAGGGGCATCCTTCTGGACCACCCCACAGGAAAACAGCCTATTCCCACCCTTAGTTACAAGCTCTTTCCTCAGCATATGATGGGCCTGTACTGAAGGGTGAAGGCCTAAGCGATGCTGAATCATGCATTTGTCACCTCCCACTGCTACTAATGCTCTGTATGCCACTTAGGAACGAGTTCAGAGCTTCTCGAAATAGAGTGAAATGAAATACCATGTCATATGCCTGAAGATTCAGCAGCCTACATCTTCTCCCACACGCACTGCTGCCAAGGTACCTTGCTGGTGCTTTGGGCTGTCCTCCGGCTGGTGCTTCGGTAGCAGCTGAGATTCCAGCTCCCCCTCCTGAGCAGGAGTGTGCTTCAGAGCCAAGTGCCCACAGCAGCAATCAAGGGCAGTGGTCCTCCCTGCATCAGGGTTTCCCCTGGTGAGTTCAGGACACAGGAGCGCTACCGGCAATAATGTCAGTAGGGCCTTCATTTTCCTTTTGCAGGGATGGGATGATCTTTCTGTCACCAAGCCTGAATACGAGCCCCTGCCTTTGCAATTTAGCCCATCCCTTCACTACAAGACACAAAAGCTGGTAAATAAAACTCCTAACATATTCTAGTAGGGAGAAGAGTTTCTTGAGAATGTCTACTTATATAATCTCTGCAGTGCTCAGATACCAAGGAAATCAGTGAAGAATAGTACCTTGGTAAGCCCATTGCACTGTAGCTTTGTGTATCATTCACTGTTTGCTACCAGTCTTTAATCTTCTTCAGTGTCTCTGCCCTCAGGCTTGCCCCAGTGAGTAGCTGTATTTTGGGACCAGATGACATTTTCCATGAATGTCACTGCATTATTTCTAGCCATGTTTCTTTTCTTTGAGCCCACAGCTCCTCCCTGTCAAGTACCCTCCAGAAGCAGCAGCCAGGTAACACTATTCCTCAGCATGGCTCCTGCACAGGGATATTTCTGAATGCAGATGGTAGGCTATTTAACACTGTGCATCTCAAGCCACCCCACCAGCCTCTTCTGTTCCCCAGTGCTCTTGGCTAACCTTCACTAGCAGTGCTTCAGGTAGTTTTAAAAATTGCTAACAAGACCTTTGTCAGGACCATTTGAGTAATTTTTGAGGAACTTTTAAAATGTTATATGAGAGATAATTTTATTTCACCTTTCCACATCCCTGCAGAATCTGCAAATTAATAATCTACTAAACTTGCTGCTCATTCCATTTAAAATTCATTTTGCTGGTGTATAAGTGTTAGGCTGCTTATCCCATAATCTGAGGATACTGCCTGCTAGGTGAACTTCTATTGCTGGGAAGTCTAAAGACCAAAGCCCAGTAGAGTTTAGTTCACATTCAGTCCTTGTTGTGATTGACTCAGTCTAAGAGATTTCATGTCTGCAAACTTCTTGCTGCCTTCTGATGGGTCACAGGCTCATTAGAGACTCCTATCTCTTGCTCATTTTATATGATCAGTTGTGATTGCAAGCTCCAAACCCTAATCCTTTTCTTGCCAGAGCCCTGCAGGAATATCTGATTTCTTCCTGGCCCTGGTGATTGCTGTGGAGCTCATGGCAGCTTAAATCAGGCAGATGGACAACACCCAGGGGACCTGCCATGAGGGATAAAGAGTAGGCTACAGCTTTACAAGGATGGTTTACTAACATATTTATCTTTTGCCAGAGAGGTCACACATCTTTTCTTTAAGCACTTGGGACATTAAGCAGAAGCTTTGGAGTGTCAGTAAATATGTACAAAATATGAATTATTCAGCATTGTTGAGGATAGCTTTGCTATTCAGGAAGCAGTCTGATTCAAAAAACTCTCCAGGTGTAAAGAACTACGAACGAAATACCAGAAGAGAGAGGAGTAGTGTGTGGCTTAGCTTGCAGAGACGCTACTGAAATAAGTGAGGACTCTGAGCTCTGGCTTTGCTGGCTCACTGGCCATACATGTATGTTGATGTGGCAGCTGCACACCCTGTCAAGAGAAGGGGGTGTTTTTGCCTTGTCGTTCCCAAGTGACACTATTGTGTTTGATCCCTGACCCTTCTAACCTAATCCATGTGCTGGTATCTGCATTTACAGATTTTTCTGGAAGCAGGTATTTCTGTACCCAGCAATCTCACAGGTTGTCAGGCATGCAGACATCCCAGGTGGGAAGTGACAAAAAGACCCAGAGGACTGCAGGAGGGGAGGCATTTTTTTTGGGAGAGAAGACCAGATCACAAATTACTCAGATTCTGAAGACAGTAAGGATGAGCAATTAGCGGTAAAAGAAATCTGTCAGTGTGCAGACAGCGATTTTGAGGTGCCACAATCCATCGTGGAAGATTGCCTTTTAAATACTCCAGGTCCTCTGTCTCTTCTTTCCCTGCAGCAGTGTGGGGGCTTCTACTTGAATTAGCAGCTCTGTAGATAAAGACCAAGTCTCTCAGCCAGCTGCTTCAGCGAGTCGTTGACAGAATGGCTTCAGTCTTTATGACCCTGATGCACTTCATACTTGTCCCAAGAAACAAACCACATCAAAACACTGCAGGGACCTGTCCTTCAATGCATACGACATGCACCTCCTTGCAGTGTTTACAGCAACACATTACGGCTCCTTGAACAGTAAACATGCAAAAGAAAGCTTTCATGCGGGAGGCAACTGAAAAATGCTAGATCATTTTGGCTGTTAACCTTCTTTCTGGTAGATACTGTAAACACTTGAAGATCTGGCAAAGCACCCTTTCATTAGCTCATGTAGCTGGAAGTTAGTGGAGATAAAGGAATGAATTAAACAGAGTGTAATGAATGACTGCAAAGAAGATCTAGGTGGACTGCTAAAACCAAGGCAGCTTCATTTCCCAATTCTTAATCAAAACCAACACTTTGATTACAAGATTTTGTAACTGGTGATTAAATGTATTATTCCTCAAAAGGAAGCAAATTGCTTTAATCATGCTGACATTACTTTTCTCCTCTGCTTTTCTATCAGACAGTGAAGGTGGTTTTGAAGATTTGCAGTGTTGCCTCTAAGCTGATGGCAAAACTTGAATGACCTGCAAAGAGAAAATGACCAACACTCTAACAGCTAATAGTTGTGGCACAGTCAAGTGATGACAGAAAAGACCTGAGAGGGGTTCAGATACCACAAAGAGGAAGGACCCAATTAGCAGAACGGACCAGGATAGAATTAGCATTCAAGGGTAAAGGTAGGGAAGGAAAATGCGGATTATCAGCATGGACTGCATGGGAGCGAGATGTGCAAAATTATCTCCCAAAAGTAAAGTGGTAAAAGTTCCACTGCTTGGTACACTTAAAGCTAAGTTGGACAAAGTGATAGTGAGTGAATGCATGATAAGAGTTCTGCTTTGGCAGGAAGATGGGCTCAAGCTATTTTTATCTTCCACTCCACGGAGCTGGCTGTGAGCATGTTTGTCTCTGAGCAGGAAACTAAAACTGTTCACGTGATGGCAGGTGACAGAGAGCTGCTAGTGCTGCAATTTTAAGACATTCTGCCAGACAGGTCTATGAAGGACCGGAAAAAATCACAAGGGCCGAGACAGCTTTTCAACTCTGTGCTATATCAGAAACGTAAAAGTAGGTGGAAAAGAAAACAACAGGACAGACACACACATGTAGTGACAGAAAAAGTCTATTACATAACAGCTGTACAGCATCCTAACTGGAATTCACCCCTCTGGACTACCGATAACACTCTCCCTAAAGAGCTGTGGAAGAGAGATGTAGCATCAATATTTTCTGGTCCCAGACTCAATTAGGCATTTTTTTACAAGAGATGTTCCCAAAAAGCCTCTCTCTTTTGGTGATGGAAGAGTTAGGGATCAGCTGTGAAGGGGTCCATCACTGATTTTTCTAAAATCACCTCCTCTACACTCCCTGGGGCAATGTTGACAACACAATGGGGGATGGGACTGTTTGTCAAGTGTCCTTCATCTTGGCTCTTGCTAAAATCTTTCTGAAGTCAAAGTTCTCACAGATGTGTCTGGGAGGGCACAGAAACAGAGACTTCACTGAAACCTCCAAAATCACAGCCTACTACGGTGGGAACTTAATGCAAGTATTCAAACTCCTAAAGGCTAAACCAACTCCTTTGCAAAGTAGCTGAAACAGGTACTGAGCTGCAGTCAGCCTTAACAGGGTGGTGAACCAGGAAGCTGGGTGAGAGGCATGGGTTGAGGGCAGCTCTTTGCAACCACTCACTGCAGCACCCAACTTAAGGTGCAATGTGATACATTGTGGATCTGGCTTGGTATCTGTTTGCAGGTTTGGTGGAGGGTCTCTAAGGCCCTTGATCCTGCATCACAAGTAATCTTTAGGGAAAAAAAAAATCAATTGTTGTGGGAAAGGTCTGCTGTAACTCGAGAAGGCAAAAGTTATAGAAAAAGTACTGGATGAGGCACTTAGCGCCATGATTTAGTTGGTTAGGCGGCATATAGGTAACAAGTTTGACTTGATGATCTCAAAGGTCTTTTCCAGCCTGGTTGATTCTGTGATTCTGTAACTGACCTGGATCCTACATAAGAACAGCAACCTACTTGTTTAGTCCATTTCTTTCCACAATAGCTGGGAACCATAAGTCACAGCTGTGCAGTACAGCACAGTGCTGTACAGCCAAGTGGATGCCTATAAATTTGACTTCAGCAAATTGAGTAATCCATTAACTGCCTATTTCTGCTATTACTGAAACTTGCATGTGGGTAGGATATGAGAGGAGAGTAAAGACAAAGCGAGTTATGTTTGTGCTGCTGCCAATGTCTCTTATAACAGCATAGAGGAGCATTGTTTAGATAACTAGTCTGGGTTTTGAGATCTTGGCCAAAGTCATCTCAAAGGTGCAAGAGAACTTTGATTAGCAGCAGCTCCCAGGGACCAGTTATGCTGACAGCATCACCAGCTGTACAGGGGAAGAACTGGCCAGATGAAAATCAGGTCTAATGTATTTTGTGCTTGGCAAACATCACTATTAACTGTGATTGTCACCACTTTTTGCTCAAGTCTCAGGCTGACATTGCAACCTGGTCAATGCTCAAGAGAACCAGTCATACATGCACATCCCTCTCTGTGGTGTTCTGGGAAACGTCACGAGGTTGTAACAAGAAAAAATGTACAAGGGTCAGAGCAGATGAAGACAGAATCAAAACATTTCTCAGCCACAAGCCCTGGCCAAGTAGGGAGAACTGTTAAACTGTGAGACATTTTTCAGGCAGAAGTGATACAGCCCAGTGTCATGCTTTGTTCAAAACCAGAGTGCTGAGGGTATTGGAGAGTACACTGTAGGCAACAATCTTTAAGGGAGTCCACAGGGCAAGCGAACAGAAACTCAAAATGTAGCCATGAAGTGCTCCCCCTATTCCAGTTTCTGAAAGCTCCACCAAGCCATGTACAAGGAAAGCCTCCTTTACTGGTAGAGGCAACTTTGTCTACTGTCAGCTACATCAATTGTCCTGGAAGACCATTTGGAAGTAGCTGCTACTACATTCCTCATTCTGCTTTTATGGTTGAAAGATCAGAAATACTTATTCGTCACACATATTGACATTCTTAATACCTCCGCCATTAATTTCATTGCCTGGTTAAGCTGTTTCTTTCTTAGCTGCTGGTCGTACCCAACTAAGAAGTAAGCTGTGTGTATCAAATCACACAGGTCAGACTTTCTTTCCTTCTCTCAGGAAAGGTGATGTTAAACAAAAGTTTCCATTAAGTGAGGTTGGAAAGAAATTCATCCTGCCTTAATGGTCTTTTGAATGCCACCATTCAATTTAGATCCTTTTGTGATAACCGGGGGCTTCCTACTGAAGCACAAAGGTTTTGGCAGTTCTTTTCATAATACCTGTCCCTTCAGGCAGCACTCTAATTCAGGGAGCCTGAGTGTCTACAGAAAAGAAAGTGTGCTTATTAGAAAGAACACACAAACTTCATCCACTCTGAGCCTCGTACATTATTCTCTGGTGAAAAGGATTTCCAGTTCTGCGTTATGGAAGTGGAGCTTCATGAATACAGAAAACCCAGTGGATCGGTCTGTTACCTGCCACATGTCCTTCAGCTTTCCTCCAGGATAACAGCAAGCCTCAATTAGGCACAAAAAGAATCAGTAAAATATCAGCACAAGCCATCAGCCGTCAGATATCTATGTGAGACCTGATAATGAAACACAAAGAATTAACTTTTGTCTGGAAGAGTGTATCTGTTACGGTCGTGTGGCATCGCCTGTCTTGTCTGAAATGCCATTTCTGGACCTTCGCCTCTGCATTTAAATCTCTCTTGAAAGTAATTTTCTTCCTGTCCCTTCTTCAACATGAAAAGTAGGTGCTACTTTGGGGTGGGTTTTTGTTGTTGTGGGGTTTTGGTTTGGTTTTTTAAGTATCTTTGATTTGTTTGTTTTACATACATATATGTATTTGTGTATGTATTTCAACATGCTAGCCACAAGACCCACCAAAAACTGCACCTCACTGACAGTAACACATCCCTTTATTAACACCCTATATTAACACCTTTCTTCATCATCATCCTCTTCTGTTATGACTTCTAAAAAATACTAGAAGGTGGCAAGGGAAGGCAGAGAGCAAATCTTCTCACACCTCTTATCCAACTTTCTGCCACTACAAAAATAAGTCTCTAGGGATGAGTGCTTCTACCAAGGAGTTCAGTGAAGCACAAGGAGAAGCATACACAAATCATTCCTGCAAGCAATAGTGAGATCATTGTAGCTTCCCTCTTTGTCCCTTCACAGCCTCACACGAGAGCAATTGCTTTGCCTACTGCTAGCACTGTAGCAAATTAACCTATCAGTGTCTGCATTTGCAGGGCCCTCACCAGGCATAAACTGATGTAGCTTAGTTGCAATGTGATGGTCTGGCCTAACACAAATGAAACAGTAAGCATAACTGCATGTTGAATGGAAAGGTCAAGCTGAATTGCAATGTAATCCTCCTCTAATGCTGACATGGAGGCAGAGTCGCTGCCTAATAGGATACAGATAACCAAGTGCACAGAGTTGCTGATTAAACTAATAAACAAACTCTGATGAGCAAAGAAATGCCAAATGCTTCCATCATTTAGGCAAGCCCTCAGTGCCTGAGTAAACAGATACCAGATGCCCCCCCACAGAGCAGTGCAATTATATATATATTAAAAAAAAAATTTAAAATCCAGGTGACAGATCTAAGGCATTAAAAACAAAAGAAAACAAAACAAAACCAAGCTCTATTTCCTTGAACCACTTTAGAGCAATAAAGGAAGCATATCTGACACAAAAACTGTCGAGTGATACCAGGAAGGCTGCACTTCTGCCTGCATCAGCAACATTGTCATGAAGGTCAACGTATTTTAATAATATCATCCTGGCCAGAGAACAAGCAGTTTCCACATTTGAGCAATCACTTTGGAAAAACACCAGGCTAACATACCTGTCCATTCACAAATTTGTCATTCTGTAGGTGAACCTTAATGTAGGTAGGAGGTAGATGATAAAATATGATAAAAACTCACTAGATCATATCTTCAACAAGAAAAGCATTGCTCTTTGCAAGAACAGAGCATTTTCTGCCTTTCCCATGCAAAATGATGCCTAGGGTGAAGCTGTCCCTGCAGCAGGGCAGCTGGATGGGGCTGTTGTCAACTGGTGCTCCACAGCTCTTAGCATGCCACATCCAGACTGTGCTAGTGCAGCTCCAGTTTGTTGTTGCAGCTCCAGAAGCTTGGTCATGTAGGGCAAAGAATACACACACTTTGGTCTTGCACTTCTCCCTGAACTTTTGGGCATAAATTATGCCAGTATGTTACCAGCCCTCCATATACAGCTGTGCCATGCCCTTTTAAAAAAAGATTTCTTGCTCACAGTTTTCCTTTTCTCTCGGTATTAATGCTGCTCTAGGCATTCACTTCTAAGAAACTGGCAGGGACATTCAACCCAACTTCACCCTGCCCTTCGTGGCAGTGGCACTCTACAACAACCAGACTGAATATACAGCCTGACAAGCTATTCTTTGGGGGATTTGAATGGATTTTGGTATGATTCCAGATAAAAAACCCTACAGATACATATGTTTTCATCATTATCTCACTCACAAGTGGCAAATCTTCTTCAGGCACTAGTGCAAACTCAGAGAGCAAAACACAGGAATTTCACAGGTGGAAATAAATCATCCTTTTCCGACCTCAGCTCTCAGGAGAGAACAGCTGTGAAATGCCACCTTCAGCATTTATTCACATGGAAGACACTAGCCCAGCTTTCCAAACTAGTTGTCACCTTAGAGCAAGGGAAAGAAAATGCTCTCACACCTAGACTAACAGACAGACGGACTTAGTCATTAGAAGCTTTGATACCTGCACATGGCAAAACAGCTTCTGTTTCTCTCACTCATTGATGCTTTGTTTTATTACAAAGCACAACGAGAAGCCTAAAATACTTTTTTATCTCACTCATGCCCAGACTAAAGCCATTTAATAAGCTGGAACACAGACAGAACACTGGAAGAGGCTGCCCAGGTGGGTTGTGGAGTCTCCTTCTGTGGAGATATTCCAAACCCACCTGGATGTATTCCTGTGTGACCTGGTATAGGAGATCCTGTTCTGGCAGGGGGTTGGACTGGATGAGCTCTGGAGGTTCCTCTCAGCCCCTGACATTCTGTGATTCTGTGATTAAAGCTTTCTATGAGATGAAATAAACACATGCTCACCTAAGTCCCATTTACAACCCAGTTGGAGGGAACAGGAATCCTTTTTTGTTGTTGTTGTACAGTCTGCATTATGCTTACAGCATGTCTGACTCAGCCTTATAAAGCCTAATGACATCAGCAATAAGCTATTACAGGGTTTAAATTGTTCACAAGATGCACACAGATTATCTAATACAGCTGCATGTCTGAACTGATGCAGATTCAGTTTCTCCACTAGTAGAAGGACACAAGTATTCTCAAACACAAGAACATCACTTTTGCCCAATCTCTGCCTCACCATACGAGCACCCTGTGCACCAGGTATGCACCATGCTGTTAATGGAGAGTGCATGCTTCTGAAAATTGCACAAGGACTAACTGACAGTTCTCTGTATTGCTATAATTCTTCCTCCTGGTGTGTGTCTTGTGGACTCTTAATGAAGCAGAGATCTAATGGGGGTAAAAGAAAAAGAGTCTCTAATTGTGTCATTAAAAGGGCGATGTCTCGGTACACACAGTGTGTCAAACCCAGCCCAATCAGCTATTCAGCCTAGACTAACACCAATGCACCTTCAAACACTACTTGTGTTACTCAACAGCAGATCACTCCACGAAGCAGTTGAAGAATGGTTGTGGGAACCTGGGAACCATCATTTCCACCTGCTGAAACTGATGGCTGTTGGGATGCGGATGGGTTCTTCAGACCAGCTTGTAAGGAAATGATGAGAAGGTCTCTGACTGATGAAGTCACTCATACTGTCACACTTTGGGTCCAGTAATGAAGCTCCTGTGGGGTGAGGCTTGAGTCAGCAGTGTTCTGCTAATGGTTGCACTGGGAACTCCCTGGTTTTCCCTGCTAGCGTGTGCAGCTTTTGCTTTAGGAAGGATGTTTCCCTACATGCAGAAGGCACTTTTTGTTACTGGTTTTGCAGGAGTGTCATTTTTTGAAGTTACACAAAGAGAACAGAAACAGTTAGCAAGTTCAGTCTACTGAAGTGGAACTGCATGGGGCAGGTGAGGGCTTGTTTGTCCCTTCATGGTGCAGTTGGGAGCTTCTCAAAGAGAAAAGTCACAAGAAATGTTTACACCAAAAGCGAGGGCAACCCCAGCAAACAAGCTCCAATGAGGCTGAACACTCAAACTCTTACATTCAGCTTTGTTAAAGCTTATTTACAGGCCATCAGGTACACGGGTGGGAGCAGGTTACAGCACTACCCTAAGGCAGTATGGGACACGTTCCAGAAGTGCCAAAGGGTGGTGGCAATGAAACATGTGGGTTTCAGCAGGTGCAGATCCACCTCACTTGCACATGTGTGAAGATAAACAGGATGACTCCTCTGCTTGTTTCCTTCTCCTGACTGTAGAGGGGATCCTGCAGGACTATGGATCACTGCTTAGTGCAGTATATTAGTGGCTCCTGCTCAGCTCTGAGCCTCACTGGGTAACCAGTTAACCAGCACCAGAAAAAAGGTCTCTGGAACGTGCAATGTTCTGGAAGAGATGGGATAATGTGCTCCTCCCATGCAACCAGGAGAACAAGGCAGAGCCTGCAGTATGCAGCACAGCCATAGGCTTTCCTCCAAAGATTTGGGTTTTGAAAGTCCTACGTAGCTGTGGCTTCCCTGTGGAGGGAGAGGATGACCAGTGGGAAACAACTCTGTGGTGAGCAGGTTTGCCTACTCTTCATCAGCATCTGCTGTGTGTTTATCCTACTGCGCTGGGGCTGGATGCAGAAACCCTGTGGGCAAACAGTTCCCTCTTCCAGCATAGGCCATGGTAAGCAGGGAAGTTAATTTTGCAGGGACTTTATTTGGTACACAAGTGAGTTTGAGTGTTGTAGCTTGGGCAGTTCATTAAGAACAGTTTTCCTGGGGCAATGTGCTCACTGGATAAAAACCTTCCTTAGAGAGGACAGTTGATATTATTTATGGCTTGAGCTGATCTAGCAGCTTGCTGCCAAGGAAAGGAAAAGTCCCACTTCTCCCTCCCTGCATCAACAGCAGCCATGGCAACACTCTGAGCTGGCTCTGCTCCCTGAGCTGGCAGAGGTAACCTCAAGTTCCAAGGGAGCAGAAACTGGGAACACAAGGACCCCTTGCCTGGGAACTGTGGCAGTGGGAAGGGATCAGATAGCTGTTATATCAAATCAGCTGCAGGGTGCAAATTCCCCTTTGGTGCTAAACAGAAGTGAGATGAAAGTCTTTTATTTGGCTTCTTAGTGTACACAAACACCAGTAGAAACTGATCACAGCACTATTTTCCCACAGGACACCTGTCCCATTCAGTGGGCAGCACGGACTCATTCACTGCACAACACCAAGCAGGTTAGACAAGAAACACTTGCCAAAGGGACACATATGTGAGTAATGAAGCAGCACTGTAAAAGGCACTGAATGACAAAGTCACAGAGGGAAGCACAACTTCCTTTCTGTAAGTGCCTTAAATCCAAGTGTTTCCATCAGGAAATGTGTCCTTTTACATGTAGCTTTTAGCATAACGTTTCCCATTTTTTTCAGTGGTAAAGAAACTGCATCCAACACACTGATGTGCCAAAGCAAAGCGGCACTGGCTTGTGGAAGAAGGTATTTGCGACACCAAGGCCCCTCTGCCGCGAGGCACGGAGTGGTCATTTAGCTAATTGACCTCGTGCTACTCAGACCGTTTTAGGGGGAAGGAACACTACCAGCATCTCCTGTAACCCTGGTTAATGCATTAGAACTTTTTCCTGTTTTTCGTCTCAGCACAGCTCTTGAGAGTCAAAATTTTGAACTGAAGCACCTGTAGTGACCAGCAGCATTTCCTAAGTACTTTTGTGAAATTGATTTTAGCTCTTGTAAGTGCTGAATTAGCCTATTTCCATGACCTAGAAATAGTATTTTTCCTGCATACACAACATTGCTGGGTCTCACAGTTTATTGTGTCTCTCTGAATATTTGGTGTTTCCTTTAAATCTCTTAAATGTCTTGTCTGTGAAGAACGTGAAAATCTTAAATGCCATCAAAACCCTTTTGATTAATCTGGTTGGAAAGAAAAAGTCTTCACCTGAGTGCAGTCTGTAGATGCAGCAGCAAAAGGCACAGCTGCCTGAGGCTGCTCAGCTGCAAGCATTATTTCCAGCACTTGCCCTCCCTCTTCAGTTACTTGCCTCAGTACAAAATAACCAGAGGGAGTTTTAACACCACTGCACCCAATTCAGGATTTCACAGGCAGGAACTCAGCTGACCATGTGAATTACAGGTTCAGGCAGGCATGACAGTATGGCTATGCTTAGCCTATATCCAGGATTAAACTATAGCAGTTGCTCTCATCCAATGACCCCTCCACAGCTTGGAAGGGGGAAGAGAACTGTGGGTTGAAATTAAAACTGGTTTAATGAAACAGTGAAACTGATACCAATGCCAATACAAAGTGTAAAAAGTTATACTCTGCCCAGCAAATGTGTGGCAGTCCCAATAAACAAGAAAGCAATCCTCAAAAGCATAATGAGGAGCAAGCCCCTCCAGAGATGGGAGGAGAAGCAGGAGTCCCTATCCTCAGTAAATTTCCTCATCTGCACTGCTCACGACTTCTATGTTCTGGAATGCATCCCACAGCTGTAATGTAGCAGCCTGCAGCCCATGGCTTGCCTATGAGCCAGCCATGTGCCCAGGTGGCCAAGAAGGCCAATGGCATCCTGGCCTGCATCAGCAATAGTGTGGCCAGCAGGAGCAGGGAGCTCATTCTCCCCCTGTACTCTGCACTGGTTAGGCCACACCTTGAGTCCTGTGTCCAGTTCTAGGCCCCTCAATTGAAGAAGGACATTGAGGTGCTTGAGTGTGTCCAGAGAAGGGCAACGAGGCTGGGGAGAGGCCTGGAGCACAGCCCTATGGAGAGAGGCTGAGGGAGCTGGGATTGGTTAGCCTGGAGAAGAGGAGGCTCAGGGGAGACCTTCTTGCTGTCTACAGCTACCTGAAGGGTGGTTGTAGCCAGGGGGAGGTTACCTTTTTCTCTCAGGCAACCAGCACCAGAACAAAAGGACACAGTCTCAAGCTGTGCCAGGGGAAGTTTAGACTGGAGGTGAGGAGAAAGTTGTTGCCTGAGAGAGTCATTGGCTACTGGAATGGGCTGCCCAGGGAGGTGGTGGAGTCACCGTCCCTGGAGGTGTTCAAGGCAGGTTTGGACGTGGCACTTGGTGCCATGATCTAGTCTTGAGGTCTGTGTTGGTGGGTTGGACTTGATGATCTTTGAGGTCTCTTCCAACCTTTGTGATACTGTGTGACACTGTGATACGAATCTCTCCCAGATAAAACAGGACACAGTGCCAGGTAGAAGCAGGGAATGGTCAGCTGGTGAGTGGTCTACTGACATAAACGGGACCCAGACAGGCACCTGCCCCAAACCTACACCCTGAGAACCCGTCCATCTGAACTTCATCTCCTCACCACATGCTACACTGCTGCTAGAAAGCTACTTTAAGCTTGACACTACATAAAAGTCTCATGGATAGCACCTGTAATTGAATACATTTAGAGGCACTAATTTGTATGTAGAAAAGCTGGATAACTGAGGAGTGGTAGCTTTGCTTGCCATCATGGCTTCTTGCTGCAGTGATGCTGTGACCTCCCACTGAGGGAGGTCTGCCTGCTCCACAAAGTTTCTACCTGCTTGGCTGAGCTGGCTTCGAACCAGCAATGACAATACACGCGGCTGCTTTTAAGGCAAATCAAGTACCTATAGTTTAGGGCTTTGGTACTCTCTTGTATAGCTTAATTAGCTATGTCATTTCCTGTAGATCTCCCTGTACTTGTGGGAGCTCAGGAGAATGGCAATTTCTGATGAAAGCCATGGGTAGTGGGGGAGAGGAAGGAAGATACAGAGGTACAGACAGAGCCATCTCTCTGAAAGTGATCTACTGAGGAGATGGCAGTGAGTTAGTGCTGGCCACGGGGAAGGTCTGTGGCAGCTTTGTAAGGCAGTAATGACTCATTTCATGTTCGACTTTGGGAAGGTTCCCATGCTGCAGAGAAAGAAACCTCAAACACAGTGAAGTGAACCAGCATAGCCTACATAGCCTTCCCATTTAAAGAAAAAGGACCTAAACAATACTGTAACAGTGCCCAGGACACCTGACCAGCTGTGGATGTGCTAAAATTAACTGTTTGAAGGCCACATACTCTAGGAAGCGGTGCACGCACAGAAGACCAGATCTATGCACTGAGTCTAGCTTATAGCAAAGGACAACAAGGCAAAAGAAGTTTTAAAAAAAAAGATGCAGTTACACAAGGAAGGACATCCAGACCACAGGGTCTCTGAGATGTACTGTTCCCATGGTGAAATCAGCCTAAACAGACTCCCTTCCCCTAGACCAGTATTTCTCACAGAAATCCCTTTTCTAGCCTCATGCCCTGCCACAGGCAACTAGACTTATGCTGACCCATGGCATGTCTATATCACTCTAAAGGCTTTTCTCCTGACCCCATCTCCTCACACTGGCTGCAAAGAACCCCTGGCAGAGCTGTAGCTCCAGCTGTTGCAGGGGAAGGGGCTACGACTGCAGAATTGAAGGCTGTGAGTTCAGATTTTCAACACCCCTGAGCGTGGCAGCACTCATGGACCTGGGCTGCTTTCTCAGCTGACTTCCAGTTGTGTGTTGAGTGGGCTTATTCAGAAAACATTCCTCCCCCCCAAAATGAGAAACTCTGAAGCTCACATCTACATCAGTATTACAAAAACCCTTATAGCATTACATAAAGATAAGAAATTGCTTCCTGCAACACTTCACTCCCATGAGGTAGATAAAACTGTTTTCACCTATGAGAAGCTATGAAAAGGAAGGTGGAAAGAATTAAAATGATCCAAAATTCAACATAACAGCAGAGTTTTGACTGCAATCCAGGCCCCCGTGACTTGCTGCTCAGCTTTAACTTCTGCAGAGAGGCTTTCTCCCACAGCATCCTTGGCCCCTGCTACAGCAGCTACCAGCTGAGTCACAATTCATATTTTAAGCAGTTCTTGCTGGAGCAATTATGTATTTTACATGACTGGTTTGTATCTATGTGCACAATAGAGGTACAGTTCCCTTAACTGTCACCGTTTGCACCCTCCCAGGCATGATATCCAAGAGAGGAGTTAGGAAAAGTGAGCATCTGCATGTTTGTGAATGAGAGCGCCAGCTGGTAAAGCTGTGCTTATCCCTGAGCAACGTTTGTAAGTCACCTGCAGGATGAAAACAAAACTGCAGTTGTGGCCACAGACGTGAGCAGCCTGTAGCAAATCCCAAGCTGACTTAGGCAGGAAGGCTGAGCTACAGCTACAGTCTTCTCCAAGCTTCCAGCTCATGCAGCCCACATGCCTTCTGCCCAAGCACTTGTGGGATGTCGCAGGACTCCATGAGGCTGCCTTCGTTTTGCTAAGTTAGTGCCTATACCTGTGTTGTGTGTGTATATACACACACGATGTGTCCTGGGGCCTCTCTAGCAAAACAGGAACTGCCCTGTGCAGCAACCCACAAGGCTGAATCATTGCTCAGCCTGCCTGAGTGCTTTCTGCGGATGAACGAGCCTGAACACACTGCCCAGTTCATGCTTTGCATGGTGACTGCGAACTCCATCCCTGTTTCTTCTGTCCCCCCACTCCTGATCATGAAAGCATCTCAGACAGTGACACATCACTGCTAGAAGCAGCTTCCTGGAGCACAGACAGGGATCTAAGGACCTCAGGTATTTGGGTACTTAGTTGGTACATAGCTGGCACTCGGTCATCTTCAAATATCTGCACTCATGCTGCCAGTGCCTTCAGGAGGGGACAGGCTGTGAGCAGCCCACACATCTAAGGGAGGGCAGAGCAATGCTGGGGGTGTGGATGAGAGTGGTGGGCAGCTTTTTCACCTTCCTTCAAGGCACTCTTTATATAGCTGGTTACATAAAGCTGTGCAATTTGGCTCCTGTTGAGAAAGGCAGGCGTAGGAGTACTGTACAGCAAACTCGACTGTAAAAGTCAACTGTGCGCTTCGGGTTTTTTTTCCTGTCATTCACCACTAATCTCTAGACCACGCACTGCTAAATATTTAATAAAGCAGAGCATAACGAAGCAGTAAGTCATGTCATGCCTCTAAACCCCGAGCTGGCAGTTGCGGATGGCCCTCGGTGTGGTTTTCCAGTTGTGCCCGATTCAAGATTTCAGGGCAGTACCCCAGTGCCCAGTCCCTTCTCGCAGCAGGGAGACGAGAGTCAGCGAGAGGTGATGGGGACCTCAAGGGGGCCTGTCTGTTTCCTCTCCAGAAGGAGCGGCGCTGGCCAGTGGCAGGAGAGCCGAGGGCTGCCTCCCCTTCCTTCTCTCCCCAGCGCCGACAGCTCCTTGGCCACGGAGAAGACTGAGAACACGTTCTCGGACTTGGCATGAGAACGGGAAAAGCGCCGCTTTCCCCAGCCTTGACATTCAGTCGTGTTTATGCGGTGCTTTTCGTGCCCGAGAAGGAGTGCAGATCCGCCGCGGGGCAGCCGCTCCAGCACTGCCGCCGCCGCCGCCTCCCGAACGCGCTTCCTGTGGTGAAAAGCAATCGTGTCGGGGGTGCTGGGGAGCCCTGCAGCCCAGCATCACCTTCCGACGCGCTCGCCAGCGCAGCCCAGCGCCGCGCTCCGAGCCAGCTGCTCCTTACACAGGGCACTGCCGTCCGCCGCTCAGCAGCGCTGCGGTTGGCGGCTCACGGCAGCCTCCGGCACCCTCCAACCACTGCTGCAAGGGCGAAGCCGGCACCGCAGCGAGGCCCAGACAGCGCCTGCGGTGGTCTCACGTAACCGCCCCTTCCTTGTTTAACATCAGTCGTAGTTTGCAGCAGCTCTACAGTAGGTAACACTGTTTCTGCTATACGAAGCTCCCAACTTAGAATCCTAGAATCAGACAGGTTGGAATAGTCCTCCAAGCTCTTTCAGTCTCACCTAGCACCCAGCCCTAGCCAGTCAACCAAACCATGGCACCAAGTGCCCCATCCAGGCTTTGCTTGAACACCTCCAGGGATGGGGATTCCACCACCTCCCCGGGCAGCCCACTCCAATGCCAATCACTCCCTCTGCCAAGAACTTCCTCCTAACATCCAGCCTAGACCTCCACCAGCACAACTTCAGACTGCGTCCCCTCGTCCTGCCCCTGGGTGCCTGGCAGAAGAGCCCAAGTCCACCTGGCTACAACCTCCCTTCAGGTAGTTGTAGAGAGCAATGAGGTCTGCCCTAAGCCTTCTCTCCTCCAGGCTGCTCAAGTCCAGGCAGACTACATCCACAGCCTGCCCTGCACTCACTAGGAGGGTAACCTGAGCATGAAAAAGAGATCAGGTTGGGCAGGCAGGACCTGCTCTTCCTAAACCCACGCTGACTGGGCCTGATCCTTTGGTCATCCTGTAGGTGCTGTGTGATGGCACTCAGGATGAGTTGTTCCATAACCTTGCCTGGTACTGAGGTCAGGCTGACAGGTCTGGAATTTCCCAGTTCCTCCTTCCAGCCCTTCTTTGTGGATGGGCATCACACTGGTAGCTTCCAGTCTTCAGGGACCTCTCCAGTGAGCCAGGACTGTTTATAAATAATGGAGAGAGTTTTGGGTAGCTCATCTGTCACCTCTCTCAGCAGGTACCTTATCTTTCATCATATAAAGAGGGTTTGTAAGACAAATGCTTTACCAGGAGTGCCAGGAGAAGGAGCAACACTGTTAAACCAAAAGACTGGGAAAGACTAACAGTGTTAAACCAAAAGACTTAGGACTGGGAGCAGGCAAATCTGCCTACTATAGTAGAAGATGATGTCTATGAGCTCCTAAGAAACCTGAATGTGCACAAGTCCATGGGGCCTGATGAGATCCACCCA
>VWZE01006468.1:72889-161276 GCA_013396675.1 Eubucco bourcierii | reverse complement strand
CTGATAGTAGCCTTCCAGTATCTGAAGGGGGCCTACAGGAAGGCTGGGGAAGGATTATTTACAAGGTCCTGCAATGACAGGACAAGGGGCAATGGGCTTAAACTGGCAGAGGGGAGATTTAGACTGGATGTTAGGAGGAAGTTCTTTACAGTAAGGGTGGTGAGGCACTGGAACAGGTTGCCCAGGGAGGTTGTGGATGCTCCCTCCCTGGATGTGTTCAAGGCCAGATTGGATGAGGCCTTGAGTAACCTCTACTAGTGGGAGGTGTCCCTGCCTATGGCAGGGGGTTGGAACTAGATGATCCTTGAGGTCCCTTCCAACCTTACCATTCTATGATTCTATGATTCTATGACTGTAGGTTGAGACTGGATATAAGGAAGACATTTTCTGTTGTGAGGGTAGTGAGGCATTGTCAGAAGTTGCTCAGTGAAGTTATGGATGCACCATCCCTGGAAGTGTTCAAGGTCAGGCTGGACAAGTCTTTGAGCAACCATGGCACTCTGGTGGGTACTAGACAATCTATGACTAAATCATCCTGAGATGCTACCCCACATAGGTATCCATTCCACACCCTTGTTAACCAGGCACAAGCTCCCAGGTGCCAGCTATTCCTTACCAAGTGACTGCACAGCAGATGAAAAATGTGCACAGGATGGTTTCACTAAGGGCTAATCCTGCCTGCCAAGCCTAGTTGCTCCATCACAGAAGGAGTGACTACATCAGTGGATGGTGGATGACCTATGGATGTCATCTATCTGGACTTGTGCAGGGTCTTTGACACCACAAACAGAGGGGTCAGTGAGGATGTGGATGCAGCACGTGCAGCGGTGGGGTGGGACAGGAGAAGGCTCAACATAAACACTGCTGGTGAGTGCATTGGTGCTGGCCTTGCTGCCATGCATCTCTCCCTACCTGGCCAGCCCTGCAGAGACAGAGCAGGGGTGGAAGCAGTTGGTGCTGGTAAGATGCACTGGCAGAGCTGGGGGGAGTGCAGCTGCTGTTCCAGGGGAACATTTAGGCTCCTTGGGTGGCAGTGAGCAGCCCTAGCCAGACAGGGGACCCTTACCCAGATACTATCCCAAAAATGACAAATGAACCTATGTTGAAGTATGAAGCAGTTTTCAAATGCATTTTTCTTCTACACTGGATAAGCAGATCACCCAGACCACAGGAGTCATTTTCAGGGATCATTCAGTGACAGAAGACAAGCCTGATGCAGAAGTTTCCGAACCTTAAGCAAACATGAACAAAAAGAGCATTAAACCCAGCATGCAGTAAGCAGGTTACTTTGCTGTTCATAGCAAGGATCTTGGCAAAGTAAGAAAAACAAGCTGGTGGTCTGTGCTGTGGCTGAGCAATCAGCTAGCACCAGCCCCACTGGGTTGACTTCTGTGCAGCTGCAGGGCAGGACCCAGCCCCAGTCTTGCTGTAGGTGTACAGAACATATGTTGATAGAACAAAAGTGCCCATTAACCTCAAACAGTACGGAGAAGAAGAGAGGAAGCTGTAGTTTGTAACTGCTCCTGATCTATCAGAGCACTGCTTCTTCCAGGGAAAGCTGCTGCCTTGTAGCCACAGGAGGACGAGCTGCTACCCATTTTGCTTTCTACACATCTGAATGATGTGATTGTGCCAGCAAGGAAAGACTGCAAATGACGCTGACTTCCTCTGTCAACAGGTGTCAGGGAACGCTAAGGGCCCATCACTCAAAGCGATGGTAAATATGAAATGCACGGCAGCAAAAAATTTAATGCACTGCAGCATTTACAGTGCAGGAGAACGCGAGCCAGTGTGCTCCAAACCTCTAATGTTTCTGTAATGAAAAAAAGAGAGCTGAAATGGTTCTCATCCCGGGGAACATTGCTATGGGCTCTCCATTCCCAGCAGCCACTGCTGAGACACATAAAACATGCTCCACCAACAAAGGAGGAAATAGTTTTCTACAAAGACAGCAATAATCTCCTGCCTGCATTTTCTGGCATCCACCTTGGATGGAGCATATAAGGTTGCAGAAGATTCAGTAGGGCACAAGCCTCAAGGATTTCTTCCCACAGCAGGAGCAAAGGAGCTACCAAACTCCCAGAAGGTGAATGGTTTGCCTCTCCAAGCCACCCTCAGGCCTGCCATGCCAGCAGGAGGGATGTGGCTGGGGCCACTCAAACCCTGACCAGCCTACACTTCAAGCCACTGCAGCAGAGACAGGTGTTTGAGTTGGAGAAATCAGGCAAGCAGTTTCAAAAACCACACATAGAAAGAGCAAATTTTCCATAGCTGGCATTGCAGAGGAGCAGGGACAGAGTACCCTTAAAGCAAGGCTGAACCTGCAATTTTGTATGAAAACAAGAATGCACTGTGAGCTACACAGAACATTACAGTGAAGAAAGTGGCCTGAACAGTTCCTCAGAGTGATCTTTGCTAATTCAGAATTGTACTCAAAACTAATTTGCACTTTTGAGCAGTTCACTTCTGCTTCACTTCAACACAGTGTAATTACTGGGAAAAGGCCAAGAAATTATATCGGAGTTGCTAACTTCATCTCTTCCAAAGAGATGAAGGGAATCTTTCTTTCCACATACACACCCCCATGCCCTTTCTCCAGGGCATTTCTCTTCTTTTTCTTGCTGTGTGTTCTTTTTTCACTTGATTCTCCGACCACAGAATAGCTGACAGCCAAATAAAATTACTGGTTGGTTCGATGCCTTCCTTTTGATATATGAATGAATGTCACAAAATAACGCCAAACAAACCTAAAACAACAATCAAAATGATCCATCCTTGCTTTGGTCCATGGAGGAAAGGACACAAGCTGAAACAAATGCAGTGGAGCTGATGTGGAAAAATGACTCCTATAAAACCACCCTAAGGCCGTGTCAGTAGTCAGGCAGATACTCTATGGCACTGGAGTAGACACAGTTGCCCTGGTACCTCAGCATCTCAGGGATGTGGGGCAAAGGGCAGCAGTGCACCACGCATGAACAAGCAGGCAATGCTGCCTGTGCTAGGGGTATGGACTTTCTCATCAGTTTTCACTGAAAGGTGTGGGAGGTTCACCAGCTTTAGCAGCTGTCATGGTTTGAGGGGCTCCAGGTTATCTCAGATTTCCCAAGAAAACTGCAGAGACCAACATCTGTCCCAGAAGCCGAACTGATCGCCCCCAGGTATTGTTATTCTGTTAGTCAATCCCAATTCTCTTTTCTCACTTTTCCTCTCAGCTCTCCAGAAGGATGCTGGTCTGGGTAACCGTGTAAGCACAGCCTGCGGGCCATGGGCCACAGTGAGTCCGTTCCACTTGGGGCCTAGCTGGGAGACAGTAGGGGATGGGAGAAAACGAGCACTGGGGTTTGGTGGTTTTGCTTTTCTTGGGGGAAAGGTTTTGGAGGAATTTTTATGTGTCCTGTATCTGTCTCAGATGTTAAGCATTCACGTATGCCGTATCTTCTCTTACACGTTTTTAAATACAACCTTTCTGATACTTCTCTCATTCAGCGAGAGCGTTGTTATTTTACTGCCTTTTTTCCTTAGAAAGAGAGCAGGTTAAGACAGCCTCAGGCTGTCGCCCGCAACGACTCCAAGTACCTTATTTCAGGTTGCAGCTTCCTCGGGGATCCGCCAGGCTCCGCACGCCGAGGGGCTACTGCTCTGCCCCCTGCTCTTCCTCGCTGCTTTCCCCTCGGGGATCCGCCAGGCTCCGCACGCCGAGGGGCTGCTTTCCCCGCAGGGCTGCTGAGCTGGGGGCAGCATTCCCGCCTGAAAGGGAGGCAGGGAGGGAAGGATTACGTTTTTTCAAGCGGGGTCAGCTCCCTGGCAAGTTCGGGCCCAGCCTCTCCGCGCGGGTTTAACAGGGCCCAGCGTTGGCCCCCCTGCGTGAGCGCTGCCGCCAGCTCGGGAGGCTCTGAGGGGAGAGGCACTAAAATGGCATCACTGAGAAAAACACCGAACCCCAGCGGACAGCTCGGAGAAAGGAGACCGCCAGACGGGAGGCTAAGCGCCAGCGCTCCACAGCCACGGGCATTGTCTCGCCTTGCCAGAAGCCTGGAGGCGTTGGGCCCGGCGGGCACGCTCGGTGCCGCTCCGCGCTCGCCGCTCAGCGCCCGTTGGGACGGGAGCGGGGCGGGGCTCGCGCGCCCCCTCAGCACCGGGCAGCGGCCTCGGGTGGACTCCTGGCGCCCCCTGGGGGGCGCCTGCGGCTCGGAGCCACACTCAGCTCCTGCCCTTTCTCAACCTGCAGAAGCCCCCCAGCAGCAAAGGCGCTGAAAGGACCCACACTCTTCAAACGCTTTTCGGTCCAAAGCGGCTTTTGCTGGCAGTCACGGAAGGGCTTGGTGCTCTTTCTGCTCGTGCAGCAAAGCCCAGAAGGCTGAACTGCCAGGGAGAACTTAGAGCAAGCCTTTTGCAGAAGCAGGCTTCAGGGCGGGAGCTTGCCTCTTGAGCAACTTTCAGTACGCAGCTAGCACTGCTGGGACAATGTGTTCTGCACCAGTATCCGGGAAACAGCTCCAAACCGCTTCCTGATGAGACGAAGAAATCCATCTAAGCTCATCCAACCAAAAGGGAGAAACTGCCTTAACAAATCCTCAAGACTGGTACTGCTCGGGGAAACAATTATTTTTTTAAAAAGGATGGTTAGAAACAATACAAGATAATAATTGGCATTACAAGGAAGTCATGTGACAGAGACTACATCCACAGACCATCTGCCTTTTGAAGCAAAGGTGGTGTTTCCAGAGATGGACGCAGGTGGCTAGGCAAGCTTGGGACACGTAAAGTGGATTCCTTTCAGGCAAAACAAGAGCAGGATGCAGACTCCACGAATCAGGGCTCTGCCTTCCCCAGGGCTCTGCATTCCCCCCTTCTTACCAGTTACTGACCTTAGGCTGAGAACAATGGCAAGAAGCAGCACAGATGGTGCAGCACCTTCCTTGCAAGTGGGAGACCCTGCTAAAAGTGCTGGTCCTGTCTTTTGCTTTTAAAACATAAAATGAAGAGTTGACAGTAGCTGAGTTATGTTTCAGTTAGGACTGCTGCATCAGCAAATGCTTCGTCTAAGTGCAGCATTCGTCAAGACTTTACACAAGGCTGCACTCAGCTATCGGATCAAGACAGAGAGTTACCAACCCCTGATTAAAGCACACCAGATAAGGTGCTTCCCAGGGAAGCATGAAGAATGGGAAATGGCTGAGCACAAAGGCAGTACCACAGTGTTCTGGGCTTTGAAAAGACACCTGGAGAGAAGGCTACTGTCAGCGCAGAAAATGGTGGAACAGGCAGCAGAAAAACGTCAGGTGTAGGGGAGAGGGCAGACAGCAAAAGCAAGACTGTGGGTGTGATGCTGGCAGTAAAATAGCAGTAGTTCCTAGTATCACAGCTACAGAAGAAATTCCATAGAATCCTTTGTTACAGGGTGATTTAAGTGAACTTTAAAAAAAAAAGGGAATTAGTGGTACAGGTAAGAGAATATAACAGTGCAATAAATGACGACAAGTGAAAAAAAAAAAAGATTTTTTTATTTCTCAGTGTTTCTCCACTGTCAATACTGTCCTTTGATGCAACATGTTGCAAAAAAAAAAAAAAACCAACCAAACAAACAAACTCTCTGCCTTTTCCATTTTCAACAGCTACAATATGTACAGGCTGTTTCCAGTAACACACGCAGACACATACACACTCACAGACACGCAGTACATATATCCCTATCCCTGGCAAGGAATTCGTTTGCTGGTAGAGGCAATACAGATTTCCATTGTCCATTTAAAATGAAAGCCATCCTCTCCTTTATGCTCTACTGTCCACTCCCTCCATTTTCTAACCGGCAGCTTCTTGTCAAGCTTTTTTTTTTTTTTGGGGTGGGGGGCAGCATCTGTGTAACAACAGGTGCAGCTATTTAACCACTGTCCTTCAGGTGTGGACTGCATACTGGGCTTATCTATTCAAACTGTACATAGCAGAAGTCCTAAAAACATTGCTCGTATTCAGATGTCTGTGACCAAGTGATGTATGTATACTCCCAAAATCTTTTGGAGTAGTCATCTTCATCACCTTTTTGGAAATGTATCATGCTGAAGTGACACAAGCCACATGCTTTACTTCCCACCACGGTGTTACACACTCATGTTTTTACTAAGGCACCAGCAACCACCAGTGTCACTTCTGAAAGAGCCTGGCGCCGCTTCACGGGCTGCATTAGATTATCAAATAGGAAGCCAGACAAAAAAACAGTAGATGCCTATATAATAGGTATAAAATTCCTTAATAAAGTACATAAAATCTGTGGTGGTATAACCCCAAATCCAATGAACAGCTGAGTAATATTTGAGTAGCATTATTGTTCATGGCAAGAAATGCAATCTATCCTGCTCCACGTGGTGGAGTGTGCTGCAACCGAGAAAGATCTTTGAAGTAGTCTATCTACACTCCTAGGTTGTATGGTGCTATGTGCATTCTCAGAGAAACAAGTTGGAGTTGAAGGCAACTCTAAGGGCTCTCCTTCCTCCTTGCCCCTCACCCCCCACTCCAGACCGAGCTCCGCAGCTACTTGCCCAAGAGCACAGATCCATGCCACACGTCTTCCACCTTTGCTCTCGCCAGTCACCTCAGCTTCTCAGCAGAATTCTTCATTCCACAGAGCCGCAAACTGGAGTAAGGACTGCCTGGTGGTAACTACACAGCTGACCAGAAAACAGAGATGGCCACTCAGAAACATGCCAGGAGATGTGGTTGTAGGACCGACAAGAAATTGCTTTAAAAATTAACCATCACCACCCTTCCCTCTGCTGTCGTCGTAACTCTGAAACCACTTCATAAGGGCTGCATCACGAGAGAGAGCTCATCAGGAGTAGAGACCGCACGGTGCGAGCAGCACGGAAGTGGGCTGGGTGTCAGCATTGCTGTCCTATAGGCATTTCAGGTTTTTGTTTGTTTAATCAGAACATTTAAGGAGATATCATAGAGAAGTAAAATGGGAAGAAATTTAAAAACAAAAAAAATAGCAACTATTTTTATGAATCAATATAATCTGATTAGCAGGGTTTTCACGTGCTCCTTTGTAATGGAGTTTCTGCTGTAGGGAGCAGTTAAGTCCATATGCATCTCTGCAGAGACACCACCCACAAAGAAATAAATAGATGGGGAAATACCTGGAAGCTAAACCAATGTGATTCAACTGGAATGTTTTCATGGCAAGAGACTCCTACACAATGCACGTGGAGAGTTACAGCACTCATCTGCAGCAGGTTCTCATGACAGCTTTAAAAAGAAAACAACAAATAATTCTGCTCTATGCTGAGCTCAATTTGGACTCACATGACTGGTTGGAAAATACTCATCTTTTACATACCCACAACAGAAGGAAAACATTATACATCAAGACAAAGGCCAGAGAAAAAGGATGAAATAATCTCTGCCTGGAAAAGAGGATTCCATGGACAGATGAATCCTGTGAGGAGTCAGGAGAAAACAAACAGGGTTTTGTCACATGCATCGTGGAAACCAAGACAAACTTGGCACAAGCCAATGTAAGATCATACTTAATACTTCCAAATGCTGGAAAAGTTTTGTTTTTTTTTTTAATAGCTACTTTTTCAAAGCCTTGTGGAGGTGTGAAAATTTCAACTAAGGTGGCTTCTGTTGAGCAGATCTGGAACAGGTACAAGCACTACGTGAATGGCTTCCCTGCAGGTGTTTGCTGAATATCTGAAAAAAGGTATTAACTTGGTAACTGGCCACATTAAAATTCATCTCCTAAAGGGGATACAGCAAAAGCTTTGAGATAAAAAAAACAAAACCAAAACCATCACACCAAAAAAACCCAAACATCTATCAATTCTCTTTGCATCTTTTAAAAGAAAAAGCCTTTCTTCTCCATCTGCTGTCTGCTAGTCTAATTCCAGGCAGTTACTTATTTTCTAGAGCTTCCTTAACAAGCCAACAATTCCTATCATGTCTAATACCAGCAAGGTACAGTCTCATTATCGTGCCCTGAAGAAAGCGAGAGACTGTTCAGAGCCAGGGCTAGCACACTGAAGGTTGCTTCAGTCTAGTGTTTGAAAAACCTATGCATTGTATTTTGGTTTTCAGTAACATTTTTACCTCAAGGCAGTGCAAAGAAAAAAAAAAAAATCTTGTCCCACTACTATCAAATTGTGCCTATTCTCAAATTCCTTTTTCTGAAACGAAGCACTATTTCAGCAACACAGGAAACCCATCAGTTACCTGAAGGGAAAGCCATCAAAACCTTAGCTAAAACACCCTCAATTAAAAACTTACACATCTGCTTTGTTCCTGACAGTGATATTACCAGACTGTTGAATGAGTTTTGGTCATCTACTGTACCACATTTTCAGATGTGCAGGAGATTAATTCAACTACACAAGTTGCACATCTGGAAGAGGACGTGGAACAGCAGCCTTATTTCAATGGTGGCAGATACAGAACTGTGCACTTGCTATCAGAAGTAAATGGAACTGCAGATGCATGAACCAGTAACATGCAACTGTGAAATGCACAGTACCTGTAAGATGAGTTTGCATAGCATGTGATGTAAGCCGATATGCCAGCCAAATTCACTGTGAATAGTACCGAGAGTTGACTATCTACCAGGCACAGACTCACCCTTTCATGGCCAGATGGCATACAGTGACTAGACTTGGAATGCCAATACCCCTTAGATAGCCGTTTCTTCCTCTGTGTTTTGCTTATTTGTTTTCCATCTCATGTAATCTCACTCTCGCATGAGATACATAATGGACAAGCTTTTTCCAGTGTCAGGGAAATAATTACAATAACCTCTGTGGTATATGAGGAGTCTGTTCTGGGTTCATTATGTTTAAAGAAGCAAACGTGACTGGGAAGAAGATGGCTGCTCCCAAAAGCTAGGACCTTGTGCAGTTTCCCCACAGAGTCCTAATGTCATTACAGGTCTGAAACAGGAAACAATCACAACAGGTACATGTTTTTTCTTCTGGATTATGAGAAGTGAGTCATAGGAAAGGCAAGTCAAGAACAAACCATTTTCCCTCTCACACTCCCATGATAGTTCAGAGTTACACGTTTCCCTGAATACACACTTTTTAAAAAATTACAATAAAACCTAGGATATGTAACACATGAATAATTCAACTTCACAGTCATAAATACTCAAATTACACTTACATAGAATATATAATCACAGAAAATAAAATTCAAGTAATAGAAAAGAATGAAGACTAAAGGGAAAGAAAAGGCAAGGTGGTAAAAGTGATACAAGTTGAGGGCTGTGCCTTCTATAAAAGCTCTTGAACAGCTGAAGTCAAGTTTTGCTTAGTTTTGTTTCAGGGTTTTATTGTTGCTGTTCCTTTTTAGAACGGATGGAATCAAAAACACCTTCAAGCATCCACGATGTAATCGCAACCCTGCACCTCCCCTTACAAAACTCAAACAAGTGTCTCTGCCAGAGAAGAGCTAATGGAACCAGGCAGCCAGCTCTGGGTATAAAGAAGCCAAGTAGCCACAGCTAGCAAAGGGAGCATGAAAAGGCAGCATACTGGAGTCCACTTTAAAGCTAGATGTGTTGTAAAGATTTGAGGTATCACTGCCACCACAGAAGAGTCTGATGCAGTACAGGGATACTCAGGTGCTTTTGTAGGTATCTGTTATTTCACCATTTATTGTGAAGAGGATGCAGCAAATGCACTTGTACGAAATACAGAACATAGAACCAAACCCATGGCACAGCCCTTACCATCAACATGTATATGGAGAGGGAGGGGATTAATCCCAAAGGCAATTTAAATAATGGTATTTTATATACTTATATTTATATATATAAATAAATGTTCTCAGCAATCTCAGGGTTGTTTTTAGTGCATTGCTGTAAAAAAATTAGTGCAGTTCTCATTAATGTTTAGCTCATAAGGAATAAGAATCTATACATCTGTTCAGTCTCTTCTTGCCACACCTGAAAACCCCTTACACTGTTTCACCAAGCTGAAGGTTTGTAGTCAATTTCTTTAAAAGAAGGTGGATGAACTCCACGCGCTGTGACAAGATGTGACTCTTTTTGGCAAAACAATTAGAAAAATATGAGGTGCTCTGATCTTAGAACTGAAAAGTTTGTTGATTTAAAGCATTACGCAATGCATAAACAAAATTTATAAACAAAAAGATATGTCTCAACAAATCTATCCTTCATGCAAGTGTTTCTTCAGCAGCTAACAACTGAAAAAAAATCATACACTTGTTTATTTGGGAAAAGGGACTTAGACAAATCTGTTTCAAGTCCTTTCCTGCAAATGGACTGAAGTTTCGTGTCCTCGGAGCTGCTTCTTCTGGACCCTTCTCTCTTCCGAACCACTGGAGAAAGGAAAGTTTCAGCCACTAAGAGACTTTACACTTCAGCCCCAAGTTCAAGGACTCCAGTTTCAACAACAGCAACATATTTATCTTCAATTTGAACCAGCAGGATGGTCTTGTCTATATGGGACCGACTACTTGGATCTCTGCTGCAAGGCACCCAGCGGTGAATCACCTGGAGAGAGGAGAAAAAAGTGTAACAAAACATAGTTCTGTTGGGAGAGCTGTGTCAAAGCTGTGGTTCATCATGCAAAACTCTTAGGTGGCAAAGAGAATAACAGAGCTACACTGACTTAGCCACTCCTTTTTAGTGACAACATACCCACAAATAAGCTACTGATGAAATCCTTGCTGGATATCTGCAGCTTACCCAAGAAAAAACAGCCTCTGATCTGAGTTTCAGCAGGAACGCACAACTCAGCCTGAATTCAAGCTAAGCTGTTAATGCATGGTGATTAACAATTGAAAGTACACAAATGGATTTGGGATCATTTTGATGTTCTAGCTGCAGCAGCCTTAAAATCACTCAATGTTGTACAGCACATGAGAGCAAAAACATGTCGTTTATCAGGAGTTAGGTGTAAACTACTGTCACTTCTGCGTCAAGTACCTTGCCCTACTTTTGTTTCTTATTGTGAATTCAAGGTTGATACTTTAAATATTTTTTCATTCTCCAGTATCTTTAAAGAGGAAGGGTTTCAGAACATGCCTCACGCTTCCTTGGATCTACAGATTTTAGGAACTTTGCTGCTTCCAAGGATCCCACCTATATGGACCATTAGAAGGACCCTTCTCTGCACAGGTCCTTTTATAACCTTGTGTCTCTGCCTAGCTGCCTCCATATATACACTTAAACTTCTGCATACCAGAATGGAACTACAAGGATGCTCCACTTACATGGTTTTAAGTATTGTCAGCTTCACAGAAACAGAATTATCACAAATTTGCCAGTTGGAGGAAAAGAACCCTAATTTCAAGACAAGGTAAGGTGAAAAGCAAGTAAAATCTGATGTTTACAAAACCCAGGACAGCAGTTTCCAAGAATCTTGTATACGCAAATGGGGGAAAAAAGGGCAGAAACCCACAAGTAATCTACATCTTCCAAAATCAAATCCAAGGTATCTCCTTAATCCTCACAATATCCAGTTGCCAATTTGTGTGTAACACTTGGGTGAAGGAGATTCAGCTTTGTCCACTGGATGAAAACTACACTGCGTTCATTTGAGCCAGGGCAGTCTGGCATCTCATTTCCTATATCGTGCTGTTGCACCCAAGGCAAGAGGCCAATTTAAGTCTGAGAAATGTATGTGCAAATAAACTTTTATGCTGCAGTATGAAAATGAAGCCAGGCACACTAAACACACAAAACATTTCTCAGAAAATTCAAGTACTACATCCTTGTTGCCCAGCTGAGTACTGACTATGCTGTTGAGATAGCAAAGAGATGACTCCCAAGGCATCAATATCATAGCTCCTTAAAAACCTGTGTATATGAAAGAGTCATATATAGATCAAAACTCACTGGAACCATTCTGCCACACTCAGTTCTACTATCTCTAACATAATTGGCATTTATTTGATGACCACAAAAAAAATTACTGATACCAGGCAAAACTTTCTCAATAGTCAAGTAGTAGTAAGAATCTCCTGTGGCAAGAAAAGGGTTCTTGCACATGCCAGTATCAGGTATCACTGAAAGATAATGCCGAGTACACCTTCATCTAAGTCCTGGGGAAAAAAAAAAAAAACCAAACTCCAACACACAGAGAATAGCTAAAATTTCATTTCCTTGTGAAAATTTTATAATGTCTTTGTGTATTATATATAACTGTATCATACTCAGCAAAATAAACAACAAAGTCAGGAAAAACATCCCTTTTTCCCTATCTAATAGAAAAGTTACGACAATGGAGCACTGAACTAGATATTGAGAGCACTCACATAAGGTTTTCACTGGTAAATTGCTTGATAAGCAGCATTTTAGCAGGCAAGAATCATTTCTGCCTCTTTGTAGAAAGGCCTGCAGCTGCAAGATTAGAAAAGGAAGACTAAAGAGACAATGACTTCACAGCTACTAGTACTTTAACCGCAGACAGCTGATGCTGGCAGTGGAAACAAATGTCACCAAGTTAAATCCTCCACTCCTAATCACACAAAGGATAATCTGGGGCTTTCCCTCTTTCTTAAGTTAGAAGATGTACTTCTAAAAAAAACAAAACAAAACAACCTGCCAGTATGCTGCAACAAAAATAGATGAGGAACTTTCAGAACAGGAACTTTCAGTAGCTTCCTCTGACCTTCAAATCCTCATTTTCATCTTTCTGTAACATCCATCACTGTACGTGCCAGCATGCTGCTGTTTGCAAAACATGCTCCTGAACTGAAAAAAAATTATCCAGGCAACAGTACCTGTTTTGAAATGGCCTTTTACATTCCCCACCTTCACAACATCCTTCATCTGCAATAGCTAACAAAGAAATCCCCAAAGTACAACATCTAAACCCAATGTAACTGTGAGCGTTCACAACACCATTCTACTCCTAGGTGTTACCTGAAAGGTAAGCCTCCTGCCTGAAGAGTGGTGTCAAGTAAGATACGAATATTCATGAACAGAGTTTATTTACAGGTCCCTTACTTTGCATGCATGTAACACTGAGGTAGCTTTAGCATACACTTATCAGCGTATTCCCATTTCTTATCTGAAGTGTGCACATCCGCAAAGATATGGATGCAAACCTCCAGACACCGAAATCCAGACCTTGGATCCAATTTATAAGTAACACCTCCAGTCAAGGTAAGCAGTCAGTTTTATGAAGTGTGAGAACTGACATATTCCAAATGTAAACACAGTTGGACTGATGAATCAATGCAGACACCAGGTCAGTGACTCACTCTCTCCTTTTACTATATATCACTGAAAGAGTATATTTGTAGACACAAAGGACTACAGAAAAAAATAAAGTCTTGCTAGAACCCAAAACCCCACAAAGATAGACCTGGGATTTTATCCTTCAAAAGAGAACCTGAATTAGAAGGTTAAGGTATGAAGGGAGTAAAGTGCTGGAAGTTTTAGTTGCAGACTTCCTTCATAGAGGAAATGTTAAAACAGCTTCTTAAGAACTGTCCTTCTCAATATCAGACACCTATTATAAATAAAAAGAAATCTAAAGACAACCTTACTTGGCTCTATTTCAATCAGACTAACCCAAGTACTGCCAACAACTCATTTAAGGAGTTGTTTGCAAAGTGACCCTCTGCACTGACAGGGATTGACAGGTTATGGGCAGGAAAATGAAGGCTGGATGGATGAGCGCGATGCCCGAGAGCTCCCGAGGAGAGCGAGAAAGGCGGCAAGGAAGGAGAGGTGGCTGACAGCATCTGAATCAGCGTCCTGCAGTTTGTCCTATGGTTGCAGACATATCCCTTCGCTTCAAATTAAGATTGCAGAACTGCTCTTCCAGCAGTAGTGACTTTGGAGGACAGGTGTTGATCTAACTTACTAATTCATGTATGTTTGGCCTTCACATCTGGGCAGACTGCCACAGAATCAAGACACTGCCTCTTTTTAAAATCAGCTTGTTGACTTCTAAGCAAAACTTACATGGCCTTCCATGCCTTCCTGAGGACTCCAGTCTTTCCAGCTGTTTCTTCCAGCTTTTAGCCGTATCACCTCATCTGGCCACTGCAGCTCTTTCCTTTTTGACACGTTGATCCCTTCCAGTACTTGACTGGGATCCATTAACTATAAGTAGGAATTGAGTTTTGACTGTTAGTTCAGCCAAAATTTAAAAGAAACAGTAACCTTTTGCATACTTCCAAAGAACTGACTTCAACCCACAAATTTATTTCTGACCAACTTCCATACTGGAAACTCAAGCTCAGGAAAAACGCTAAGCATCACAGAATTCAGAAATTCTGCAGCAGCAGTTCACTACTGTCTGAAATGCCAGCTCTGCTTCCCTTTCCCATTCCTTTCAGCTACACTGGCTCATAGCAGAGTCTGAGATGCTGGCACAACATAAGCATTGGTAGCACACGGTCCAGTAGCAGGGAAGAGTTAAGTGATGAGAGTTTTTCAAACTGGTTCATTGCTTCTCACCAAGCACCTCAGGAAACATGGTCTTGGGGAATTTGCTGTTAGGCTAAAGAACTATTTATGTACTATCATGGTTAGCTGAGACCTGTTCCTTGTTTTGAAGTAACCTGGACCTTCCACAGGGGCAGCAGGAGAAAACTCCTGGAAACTTCTTCCTCTTTAATGACAGGTAACATCCATCATCCAAGGGCACAGACCAACTTTGCCTGCATCCTCCTTACACAGAGGAAATTCAGTAATTTCTTGCACACAAGCCACAAAGCACAGATCTGCAAAATTTAGTTTTACCCACTGTGATGCTAAAGTTCACTAAAGATTGCTCTAAAATGAGGTGATAACAGCCACGAAATCACATTTGTCATGATCTATTCTAAATGCTGCTCCTGGTGTTTCCCACTGATATGCTGCCAGAGGCATGTACGCGGGGCTAAAAAGCTAGAAAAGAATTCAAATTTCTGGATTCTCACAAAATTAGTAAGGTTGCTATGATTAACTTAATGGTGTAATATCTGTTGCCCAGGAACCCCAAACTTGCAGCAATAACCAAGGCATGAATACATATGAAGATGAATAAATACATATGCTTTGGGGAGCATGTTGTTTTCATCTTCTGTTGGGTTTTGATTGGTTGGTTCGGGGTTTGTTGGTTGGTTTTGGTTTGGTGGTTCTTTTTCAATTCCCATGCTTACGTCCGTGGTTTAAAATAACAAAGCTTAGCTGCTTTCTGCCCTGCAAATGGAACCACTTAGCTTTAAGTGTTAGAATGAATAAAGGCAAACTAAGTATGAAGCAGAACAGAGGTCAGCTGACCTTCTCAAAGCTGCACTGCAGCAAACCAGACAAGTAATGTGAAACAGGGATGTCTAAGCATGCAGGAAGGCTGCTCATCCAGAACACCTCTTCCTCAGATTAGTTCTCCAAATACAACTGTACAACCGTTGTATGCCGAGACATTCCAGACCGTATGCACCCCTAAAAGTAGCGACTACAACAACATACAAGGTACCGCTAGCAGAAGCGCAGGGAAGCACAGGTTAACTTGTTCTTCTGGACTATTCACCTGGATTCTGTAAATAACGTCATCCTTTTTGGCTTGCATTTGATTTGCAGGGCTCGCATTGCCACCTGACTGAGAGTCAGTTGCATTACTCCCTCCTTCTGTCCCTAGAAAGCCCACAAGGGCATGCTGTTTACAGGCTGGGATGCTTTGGCTGGAGCTGCTAGAAGAGGGCAGTCCATGCTGCGCGCTGACCCCAGTCTGGCCAGTAGGTTCCATTTGGTTCACCATGGACAGGCGGGACTGGATGGATGATGGGAGGTTACGGAGGGATATCTGACTGGTGGAAGAGCGCCGACAAGGCACAAAGCCCGTTGTGGATGTGCGGAGAGATGAATGACGACTGCCGTAGCAATAGGATGAATGGCTAGCTACTGAGGCACGGGCAGGGGAATGTCTGACAAGGCTGGACTGCACAGAGTGAGAGCTGTGACTGGTGCCTAAAAGTAAAAGATACAGAATCAGGAGAGTTCAGTAAAGCCTCCCACACCCATTAGACAGCTGAGACACAAACGTTTTAGAGTTTAGGTACAAAACTGATGGGTCTCATCAACAACATCTGAATAGCTGTATTGCAGAAGCTGTGCTGGATTTCATATAGCAGAGCAGTTCAATGCATTTCATTTCTGGACCTCGGAATTTCTTACTCTGTTCAATCCACAATCCCTGCAAGACAAGTATTTGGAAAATGCTTTGGCCTTGCTTCTCCCTGCATTAACAATTTGTTTAACACCTGAGTTTCCCTTACTCAAGGCATCAAAGCGGATAGAGATGCCCGTTTCCAAATATTCCTAACAAACTTGACTGGACGTTCAAAGATTAAGTCAGAAAACATTAGAGCAAACACTGTTTTTGAACAATATCAGAAGAATTTAATACCATTAAAGCAAAACCCAGGAGGCTGCAGTTTATGAGCACTGGTGTCATAGTTATTCCTCTTACTACATACATTTAGTTATGTCTCCACAGATGACAGACCTAGCTATATTGTGTAAAAAACCAAAGTTCACTCAGCTACACACATCGATATTCCTTGTGAGCCAAGGCACTGTTCGGAAAGCTTTATTTTTTGGTTTTATCATTTATCACTCCCTAGCTATAGATCACTACAGGCTTTTAGACAGGATCCAACCAAAACACAGCGAATTGACTCTCCGTTTCCATAGCGTAAAGACATTTGTTAAAAATGACAAGTGTAGCATTTGCACACAACATGGCAGAAGTGAAAAGTTCTGATATGTAGAGATGTGTTATAAAAAGTTATTCAATCTATTTTGCCAGCATAACTCTACCCTTGTTGCTCCAATCTGTTAGGGAACCTCACATTTTGCATAGGCCACCACTGTGGTTTGAGATGGATCCAGCAGCTGTTCACGTTACCTCAAGTCATTTTGGTTTGCTTTTTTTCTATTAGCTTAGGCCCAACCCCAAGAGCTGAAAAAGCCCAGTTCTGGCCACAGGACTATACATGATTGAAGCTTTGTTGAGTTTCAACATTACCCAGAGTGGAGGGATGAGCTGGTGGATGAGCTGCAGGAAGAGCTGTGGGATGAGCTGCAACAGGAGGGTGCTGTACTGCTCCAGGTGCCTGCCCTGTATTTGCATTCCCTCCTCCTTGCGACATGCTGCTCTGAGACTCGTTGATAGTTGCATTGTTACTTGTGCAGGAAGCTCCACCTCCAGCATCTGAATCTTCTATATTTCCACCGCTATTGCAGCCAGCTCCACAGCCTTTCCTTAGTCTGCAAGCACAACGCAATTGGCACGTTACATCAGGCCTGCAGTCACAGGGATTCTAGGGAATGCCTCCTGACGACAAGCTTCACCCACTACGGTCCACGACATTTCATAAATCAGAGGAAACCCAAGCAGTGTTGCCTCAGAACATGCTCTGTGAACATAAAAGCTGCTTCCTAGAAGACTGTCATTCTGTTCATGACAGGAGCTATTTTTGATAAGCCAAATGCTCATACAAAATAGCCTTTGGAAAAATAGAAAAGAAAACCCAAGTCACCTCTGAATTACAATAAAGTGACACAACTCTGAAGAGAAAATGCTGGTAGAACATCAATTGTAACAGTGTACTATAATTCATGTCCCTTCACAGACCAGTCACAAGTACAGTCTTACGCTACAAAATTTCTGTCTGTTCAGGTCAGCAAGACGATAAAGTTTGTTAGGTTTTTGTTTGGCTTGGGATGGTTTTCTTTCCAATGTGTTCAGTTCCCCATTAGCTTCAGTAACGTACATGGTTGTCTGAAGCACATACTGCAATTGTTTGAATGAGTTCTTGTGCAAATTCTGAACATTCAAACAGGAGGTCAGTCAATTTTTTTCTACTCCATATAACCGCCCAGGCTTTTCACCACACTGTGTGCATTAATAAACTTCTGATGGATACAGAAGCACACAGCATGTTCTTCCTCCCTTCATCTTCTACTTCTGTATTCGTTCCTTTTTGTTACACTAAAAGACACTGAGCACTCCTTCCCAACTTATTTGCCCTTGGGATCCAGGATCATGAAGCATATCAGGCTTGGATCCAAATGCTGGTGTTTATCATACTTTTCCAACTATTATTCCATCCATGTGTTGGCCATGCAGATGGTGACATAAGACAAACAACACTGACTGTAATAACTCTGGCATATTCTGGGTTGAAGCAACATGTTCTGTTTTGATGTGTAAATGTAAATATGATCACTGGAACAGCTACAGGATGGTTCCAACTATGGGACTAGCTCCTGAAACTGTTAAGAAGTGGTATGAATGCCACCCACAGCTTCTACTTGCTTTTGGAGCCACAGTCTTAAGGAGTCAGAAGCGTAGCAGAAGTTCTCATAGCCTATAGAATGCTGCACAGTAGGAGTTTGCACTGGGTTACCGAGGAGTCAAGTGGAAAGGGGATTCTATTATCATCACTCTGGTTACTTGTTCTTGTTGTAATACACAGGGTATTTATAAACATTCACGAAATGATAAACAGCAGCAAGAGTTTGTTTTACTGCACGTGAGCATACCCTAGCAACAGTGTCAGCACTTGCATGCAAAGTATTTGCTGGACTGGAGGCCTATCACAGTCTTGATTCTGTAAAGATGGTACTGAAAAACTGACAAACAGTACAGAAGTTGCAGTCTCTCTCATTATTAGATCTGATATTAGGACTGCAATTGTAGTTGTTGCTTGTAGACTCTGCCCCATTTTATTCTGAGGTCTCAATTAAGACAGTCTGTGGTGTATCACATATATGACTCGAAGATTAATCCTGTACCAAAGCAGCTTCCATATGCCTGACATGTGCCTGAAATCAAGGTTTATTTCTATGTGACTGAGTACTCTAAATTATGCACTGATGGACACGTAAGAAACCAGTCAAGAGTAATAGAGCATGAACAGATCCCAGCAGGAACTCTTTTTCTCAGCTTACCTGTGCCATGTAGAAACAATGAAGTTTCTGATGTTCCCTAAGCTGATAGCTCCCCCGAGAATCTCCTTCAGTTGTTCATGACTGTCTGAATAGGAAGTAGTTAAGGGTGAGACATAGATTGGGTATCCAATTGGCTGGTCACAAGAGGAGTTGATCATGTTCCTCAGAGCTTGTTTTGCATTTTGGATGCTTCCTCTTTCTGGATTACGGTTACGCAGGAAGACAAGCTCTTGCTGCTGTCCTGCCCACAGGCCTCGCACACACTCCTTATTCACCTGCAAAAGCCAAGCAGAAAGGTTGCGTCAGAAAAGGAAGCCAGAAGAGTCCGGAATGATTGCCTTGCTATTCCTAGGCCTTCAGGAGCCTATGCCATACTGCACTGCAGAATGCAGGCATTCATGTCCCCCAGAAGTTATCTGAATACACTCTGAAGAAAAGTGGCCTCATGGACACAGGTTGCAACAGTGAGAAAAGCAAACCTACGCGCAGAACTAGAAATAAGACACTTTAAAGTTAAGAAGTGATTTCCTGATTAAACCATTCCATTTTATAAAGCAGTAGCAATCCTAGCAATAATAGACCCGTAACAATGTAGTAATGAATTGAATAGAAGCCATTTAGTATAGTTACTGAAATGCACCACATCATAGTGCCACGTTGGGGATCATGCACAGAGTTTACCTTGATGACCCTGAAGCTGAGATATCGCTTATTCAGCATAATGATCTTATACTCATTGGTGCCATCATCCATCACATGGCGCAGAGCAAGGAGGGAAGGAGAATTGGAAAGCACTGCGCTGCGCCAAGCAGGGTCTCCTTCATGTGCTATAACTAGATTTTCTTCATGGGTTGTTATGGCTTCATAAAGGACAGAAGGATCATCATACTCATCTGGAGAAGTGAAGTGATCCTGTTTCCAAGAAGACATGCTTAGTAAAATATGATTCACGCTTCAGCCAGAACTTCAGATAAACCCCAAACATTTCACACTTCAAAGTCTTGAAAGGCTCTCTCCCAGACATTTTTTAAAGAACAAGCACAAAGCAATAAAAAGAATGGGACACGCCACCTTGGGCAATCTCTCACCTGGTGTAGCTTAAGTGACATCCGTATTCCAGGAACCACTACCTTCCTCAGCAATTCCATGTCAGCAAAGATCCACTCATCTCTAATTGAAGATATACGGAAGTCACCCTTAAATAGGGCATGCAGGCCATACAGAAAGGATTCCAGATTGCTGTTGAGGGGACAAAAACCAGAGAAGCAAATAAAAAGAATAGCCCAAACACTAACAGAAATACAAACAGATCTTCAAGTATCATCACTTAAAAGAGCAGAAAATATCGAGATGTACAAAGGCTCACAAATTCTCTCTACAAAGATAACTTAGGGATTAAGATAGGGAAAAACATAAGAGTAAGGATGTATGCGTAAGCAAAGCTTGGACACTAGATGGCTACGTGGCTATGGCCACTGAACATGTCATGGGTAAACCATGCATGCAGACCGTTTACATAGACTAAAGTCAGCAGAACACTGACCAATTCCTGACTTCGTGTTGAAGATTTCTAAAGAGAAAACATTTCAACGAACTTAACACTACAATGGACCAGTTAAGAATGACACACAGCTTCACATGTGGATGCTTTAGTACAGAATTAGAGTCTTGGCAGCTTCCTTGGCCTTAAAAGCTTTATTTCCTTCTAGTAAGCTAACTGAAGAGTGTAGGGGAGGAAACAATACATGCTCTGATCACTTGGCAACTGCTTATCTTCACCTCCAGGGGGCAACTGGCTGCTACTTAAAAGAATTAGTCAACAATTTCCCTGAACTTGAAGCAGAAGAGGTCTTACAGTCAGCACCCAGTTGACCAACAGATTTCATGTCACATTATGCTTCTTTTAATTTTCTTTTTCAACCACCACATTGATTTCTGAAAAGATACAACTGCATTTTATGTTTGTTTTCTAAAGTAAGTTGAGGTTATCATTCTGCAAGAAAGAGGTTGCTGTATGAAAAGTTGAGTTGGAGGAGACACATACAAAACAACTGCCTACAATGGAGCCAGCTAGAGTGTGAAAGTTGTCATAACGGTCAGATCTAAATTTCATGAGGATGCATGTTCTTCATTGTAAGAAGCCATCATCCTCTTCTTCCTATTTCTATACAGAATGCACACTTGGAACAGCAACTGGAGCTCACTTCCAGAACTTGATCAGCTCCTGCTGGCCCCTACCCTCATCACAATTCTCACCCTCCATTAGCTTGATAAAACTATAAAGGTTCAAATTCGAGTTCTCCCTTATTTGCTGTCCTTTGCTTACATTTCACTGGCTGTAACAGCACAGACAAGCTACGTTCTGTGGATCTCCAGTTTAAGGAAAGCTGGCATGAAACTTGCATTTTTTATGAATGTGCTCTCATCTAATATCTGACTAGGAACACAGGAATTTTCAGGAAGGGAAGCTCACATTTTATTACCTAGACATATGATGTGAAGCTGTTCCCAATGCTCTCCGCCCCAGCACACACAGTCCGTAACACAATGTTACCAGGGGTGAATCTTTACTTGAATCCAGTGGCTTGTGATAACAACAATGAAAAAAAAAAAAAAAAAAAAAAAAAAAAAAAAAGAAAAGAAAAGAATAGTAGTTAGGTGAACAGAGCTAAGAAAAGCCATTCTGTCAGGGCTGAAGAAGTTCAAGCACATATGAAGACACACAAACTCAAGTCTATGTCTGTACCTATACCACCAGTCACTCTAGCTCACACTTTCAGTAGAAATTCCTCTTTAAAAGTTTTGTAAGTACAGGCAGACACAGAGTATGTAATGCTCCAGGTAAGTGTGACTAAGCCTGACTGTCAGTAACTACACAAAATATCTTACGAGGTTTGGCCTCGGAGGGAAACTATTTTCTTTGGTTGCTGTTTGTCATTTGACTGAAGAACACTTCAAATCTTACACTCTTTAAAATATGCCAGGGATTTATCTTTTACCTCCAACGTAAAACTGAACTCCGAAGTCTTAGATCCTTCATTAAACACAAGTCTGTTATATTCTCATCCCTTCAATCTCAAAAGGAAAACTCCTTGTTCCAAAGGAAACATTCATTTGAGTAATCACATAGAGGTATTTCTGTGCAACAGCAAGAGTCAAGGCATTCCTCTACAAACACACCAATATTCTATGTAAAAGGTGGAAAGATTTGGAGAGAAGAGACTCAACTCTGGGATGATAATTTTCACAAACTGACAATTCCAGTGGTCTAAAGGATCAGCACAGTATAACCACTAAGAAAGAAGTAGTTGGTTTTGGAAGCTGGCAACAGCTATTTGCCTTCTCAAGGTTCATGTTTTGCTTTGGATTTTGTTCAAGTTTGGGTTGATTGGTAAACACCAACATAGTTTCTATAAACATACACTTTTGTATATAGATAAAGGCCTGATTAAGATTTTCTACTGACTTTATGCTGGTAAGTGAGGATTCTTTAGTGAATAGGTTAAATCATACCTACTTAAGAAAATTTACATTCACATCTTGAGATTATAAAGACAAAACCCAGTAAACAGCTAATTAATATTCTGGTTACAAATCTTTACTATAAACCACAGTATTTAACCAATCTGTAACTCAAACTGACAGTAAAAAGTAAGTGACCATCCTGGAACAGCACATAGCTTCCCTCAGCAGTCTGGACTCACCTTTTCTCTTCGAGAGCAGCAGTATTCTATCCAGTTCAAATAGATCAAACAGAAACTCTCTCTTGAGATCCCTGCCAGACGGTGGTCATAATCCTCATCAATATTGGGGTTAAATGTTGGGTCTACATCAACATAATTGCGGTCGGTGCACAACCGCAGTCCTTCCTGCATCGTCTCATTAGCTAACCACTCCTCCAGCTTGGGGGATGTTGTGACATAATAGATGATTCCCTGAAACAGCAGCAGTTAAAGCACTGAGCCAGTGGTGCAATAAAAAGTCAGCAATCGTTACTGTTTCAGCTCATTTGCACTATTTTCCTGGTAATGAATTGAACTGGTACACAGTAGCATTTCTTTAGCTCACGGAAACCACGGCGCAGGCTTGTGTACAGGCAGAAGGAATACAGAGAGGTAAAAAAACGATGGGAAAGGACTCTTATTTTGCATAAAACCAAATACTTTAGATTTTGTTATCTAGTTACCATGGAGGCTTAGATATTTAATTTCCAAAGAATTTAAATGTTAAATACAACACAGTTTAACACCCTTGTGTTTGGGGTAGAAGGAAACACAACAACTTCTGCAAATCTATCTTGGAAATATTTCAACCTGAACATTTTCAGCTCCCTGAAAGAACATATCTTATGCAAGATGTCAAATAGTACATCAGTTATCTGTAAGGCCTTGAGTGTTCCTACTACTGGAGAGCAAGGATTTCTTTTAGAAAAGCAGGAAGTGTCTTTCTGTTCTAGACTACAGGGTCATTGTCATATTGATCCACTGGAGCATCAAGCAATCATCAGCACAGCAAGCTCTGCCCTCTATTTGATGAAGGTGTTCATATATCTGTAATCTGTATTACCCTCTATGACCCTGACATGAAAGACATCAGAAATCCACGCCAAACATTCCCCAGACACAATTCAGGTTCCCTCCCTGCAAGGGTTGTACGAATTTGAATCACACCTTCACATAGTAAGTTGTGAGAATCTTCCGGAGATCAAAGACCTGAAGCATGGAAGCTGCACTGTTGTCAGTGATGCTGTAACCCTCCAGAACATACTTGGTCACAAGTACTTCCCAAGCCAGCCAACGCTGCCCAAAGGCAGCGTTAAAGGAAAGCATGTGAGGAAGATGGCCTGGTTCACAGCAACAAAAACCTTCATCTTCCTCAACACCTTCAGTGATGGCCTCTACTTCTCGTTGCTGGCAGTAAGTTCCTTCAGAGAAAATAGAGAAAAGAAGAAATCATTGAGCACTTTATAGAATTCCTTCACCGGTGACTTGTGTTTTAAAGCGTTTAGAGCCAAACTCACGTCCAATGACACTTCTGTAATAACAATTCAACTATCTGTCAATGAAAAAAAGATTCGGAAACCTAATTTACGACATTTTAGTTAGGTGTTTCTAAGAATCAAATTATGGTAGCCAAGTTGCTCTAAAATGGAAAGAGAAACCTGGCATCATCTTTGCTAGAGCAAGCTAGTTTTCCTCATTTCTGACAGGAGAACTAAGAGGCTCTGTGGTTCATTTTCAAAGCAATTACTCTGGCAAGATGGAATTGAAAATAACTTCAGATTCCAATGCAAAATTCCACTTCTTAGTACAGACATTACAAGAAGCATAACACACTCACCTCTGAATTCAAGACCCCTCAGCTGGAAAGTGACCAGGCCATTTCCTATCTCTATAAGGTGTACGAGTGCATTGAGGTAGTCAGAGGCTAGAATGAAGCAGTCTCCAGTACTGTAGTTTCCCCACCGACCCAGCAACAAATCTCCACACAGACTGTGCTGAAGGGAACGGGTTAAATGTTCATAGAAGATTGAATTCAGGTTGTTATCATCTGAACCTGCAAGAAGAGTGGATTTGCACTGTCATCTGAATCTGCAGAACACCACAAAGTTTGAATGTCAATTATGACCTCACATTCAATCCTATACTTCTCCAACAGTGGCAACGTTTGAAGATCATTCTCCACACACAACCCTCCCTTTTAAGGAAGAGCTGCTCTAAAGGAATGCAAAGTAGCATTTAGAATTTCTGAGAATTGTTTTCTTTTTTAGTAACTCCTCCATTTTGCAAATTGTTCCTTCAGTTCCACTGTTGGTAGATCTCCCATCACCCTACTCCACATAATGGAGTTCAACAGCAAATGAACAGAGGTATCGCCAAAATGACTGCTATACTGGTCTCATCATCATGGCATTGAGCCATCTTCAAATAGTGTCTGGCTGTTTTTTTCCCATAACAAAAAAGCAGCAAAAAACAGATTAATGCACATGATTACGATAAATAAAAAAAAGTAAACCAGATAAGCATAAGAGTTAAGAAAGCTTATGGGAGAGTCTAAAGAATAAAGCAAGAGAGATGGAGCAGAAAGTAACAAACACAACAACAGAAATACTGGGCACAGATGAAGATGAAAGAGGAAGCTAATCACGAATACTATAGAGATCCTGTAAAAGCCACTTACCTTTGGAAAAACCCCACAACTGTAAAACACTCATCACAAAACAAAACCTCAACCCAACGAATGAGAAAACCCCAACCAAGCACCCAAACCAACAACAAAATCCCATCACAGACAACCTGAAACAATGGACCAAAACCCCCGACAACCAAACACCAAAATAACCCCCCCAGAAACACCTCATCAATTCAGAAGCCCCAAAACAACCAGAAACACCCACCCACCACAAAATCAAACCAGGAAAGCTACCTGGATTTCGATCAAGCTGTGAAGCCAGTCTTGTATTTGAATGATCCACACGCTTTGTGCTGAAGATAAAATAAAGCATACTTAACACAAAGTTTATTACTGCAAGGAAAAAACTCAGTTTTAAAACACTCCACTGAAAGTTTCCAAAAGTTTAAAAAAATGTATACGCAAATTTGCTGCACTTTTCTGACTATATTTTTCTGTCTATAACAGCATTATGATCCAATATCTAATATAGGGACAGTTGGCCCACAGTAGGTATGTAAAGATAAAGATGATTATTAAGTGCAGAGATTCTCTTATATAAGCAGAGTCATCAGGGTTGGAAGGGACCTCACAGATTACCCAGTTCCAACTCCCCTGCCATGGGCAGGGACACCTCACACTAGACCAGGTTGCTCCAGCCTGACAATCTCCATCTAGCCTGGCCTTGAAAACCTCCTTAAAACAATCACAAAGCCTCAGACATATCAGGCTTAAAAACAATTAAATCAGTACAGCTAATATTCTAGTAGACTTAATTGAAAGGGTAAAATTTCAGAAAATTATTTCAGAGGTTGAAGTTATAACCTTAACTTTTAGACATAAGATCTGGAGTACTGTACTTCAACTACTCCTAACAGGAAAAAAAAAAAGAGTCTATGAAATAAAACAATTATTTTCCATGAATACCAGAAATACCCACCTCACCTTACCCTGTGCTGCCTACCCAACATTTCACTAGTCTGCTATTCCATCACCAATAGTGGACTTCAGAGAAACAGAGAGACAGGGATGGATAACATGACACGAGGACTCTTACTACTAATCTCATTTTGACCAAAAGGGATTTACCCTAAGGACTTTTTATATTGAGGTCAGCCACTTTTAGCTGCAAAATCAGCAATAATGAACGTGTCAAATACTCTTATGATTTATCCCCTAAAACCTTTTTGTACACAATTTCACTCTGATTAAAACTGCACTTTACAATTATGCAATTCATATCTTAAAAAAGCAAACAAAAACCAAACACTACCAGGACAGCATATCATATTAAAAAAATATAAAGCAGTCCTCTGGGGAAAAACACCAGCAGCACTTTGAGAAAACAACAAGAAAAACCACCAGACCAACATGTTTAGTTGCAGTTACATTTTTCAGAACAAAGGACAGAAACTTGAAGGGGCTTATTTCACCTACTTGTAGTCCCTTTCCCAGAACTTGACAGGCCTGGCATATGAAGTGATAAATATTGCACTTCCAAGAAAGGGATTCAGTGGAGTAGAGAAGAAAGCTGACACAGCTGCTTGTACAAACAACATTGCAGAATCTAGATAACAAAATTAAGGAAAGTGAAGCGACAAGTGCTTTCCCCCCCACCCCGCCCAAGCTTCTATGATAGCACCTGAAACAGACAGCAACACCACTCGAGTGCAGAATGGGATCTCTGAACATTTGTATGCAGCACAGTATGTCCAGAAGTATGGGGATGATTTTTGCTTTCAAAAAACAGAAAGAGGTGAAAATTTGACATTAGACATAGTATTTTCTGCAGAATTTGGGAATGGCTGCTAACACAACACTCACAGAACCACAGAAAACAGATGCCTGCAAAAGACCTCAAATATCACTCAGTCCGACCCAGCACTGAAGGGTTAACATTAAACCATATCCTAAGCACCAGGTCCACATGCTGCTTAAACACCTCCAGGGACGATGATTCCACCGCTGCCCTGGGCAGATTATTCCAATATTTGATAACCCTCTCAAACTCAATTCAAATCAGCCTATGAAAGCTAAAAATACCTCAAGAACTAAAAGTCACAGTTAATGATTCTTGATAAAGTAAATGACTCAAGGCAAGCTGTGTCATTTTCGGAATTAAATACTTACAGCTGTCTCTTCCAAAGCAAAATTCCATTCCTCCTCTACCTGCTACTGTATGAACTCACAGCACCGCAGCAAGGCAGGAAGAGTGCACATTTTTTCATAAATACTCAGCACACAAACACATTCACTAAGAACATTTAACTCATAACTACTAATCCATTATAAAGCAGCATTCACGATTTCTACATACATGACCTCAGGTTAATCTGCGTTTTCAAAGGATACGTGGCACAGCAAACGGCTGGGCGAAAGCATGGAAGGCAGACCCCCATGTGATCTGCCAGGGAGCAATGTAGGTATAAACAAATCTCAATTTATAAAAGAGTTCCCAAAGCTACAAACAAACAAACAGACAAACACCAGTGATTTGGTTGACAGTTACAAAAAGGCCATAACACTTCAGTTACATCATACACACCCTCACTGTTGTACCAACAGAAGCTCAAGGGGTGCTTAGAAAACGCAATGTGCTTTCTCAAGCTAGCATAAATGCTCTGGGAAGGACAAGTCTTCCAGCGCATTAACAACAGTACCAACAGGATTTATCTGGAAGATCACCTGTCCATTAGGACAAACTGTTTTCCCTTTTGGATGACCTTAAACACCTAGAGAGGTGATGTTACCTTGCTGAAGAGAATGGACATGAAGAAGAGATCTAGCAGCATGGTCTCAGTAAAACTTTTGTAATCAAAAGTGAAGAAGAGCACTGTGAAAATAACAGTGACGTACTGGCACGTTGGGCTACTGAATGATGAACGCAGTAACTTCAAGCCAGCTATTGTGATCATTAAAGCACCCAACCTGTATGGGAAATTCACACAAAACAGTTACTCAGAGTTCAAACATCTGTATTGTCCTGCAATGAAAATTTCTTCAAATTCAAGGTACAGATTTAGAGTAGGGCTATGTGTTTAGGTATATTTAGAGTCAACTTTTTTAGAGGTTACTAACCAAGTCTTTCTATCACTATTTCCAAGTCTATCAAAGTTCAAGCATTAGTATAGCTTTTGCTCTCAACAAGAACAGTCTGTAAGGTTATGAATAATGAGATGCAAAAATGGCAGAAGTGCTCTAGAGTAATAACTTACAGCGTGTTAATAAACTCTGCCTTATCATCCTTTCACACATGACTACACTGCTCTGGCTTATATTGGGGGAACTGCAGCTTAACAATAAATTTACAATGATGCTCCTTCTCAGAGATAGCAACTGACAGAGCTTCAAAATTAATGCCATGTCAATATTACTACCCTGGTCATCAAGTAACAAGAGTAACGAACCCAAAGCAAGGTCCAGAGTTGTTTTTTTTTAAACCCACATTCAAGCCAACCCAAACCTTCACTCACCCCTAAATCCATATTACATTGTTTCAAGACTTCTGTTCTACAAAAGTAAAAACTGTTGATTGCAACAGTTACAAGTCTGTAAACTGTTGTTTACAACAGTTCTATTCTAAACTAATAGAACTTCCAGTCTTGAAAGACACCTGACCATGGGTCTTGAAGGTAAAAAATGCAGAGTGTGTTAATGAACTCTGATTTGTTGAGAGGTGCAGTGCTCAAGTAATGATACCTAAGGCACAACTGAAGAGAAAGTGTGGAATTCCATCTGAACGCAGATTATACTTAGGGGTTGGAAGGTCTGAGAATTCCTTGAGGGCAGAAAGGTGTAGATGGGTTGCAAGTTGACACACCAGCTAAGGCTACACTATACAAGTCTTAAATTTTACAGTTGACAAGATATCAGAAGGTACTGTCACACTATCTTGAACTCACAGTCTGTATAATCATGTTATAGACTAAAGAGCAAAAAGAAATGGTGATATCATGCTACTAGATATCCTGCAACCTGCAACTGCTGTAGTACACACTGTGAATGGAATCATTTAGCTTCGTGTGGGTTCATTTTTAAACAGACATACTCAGATTACTTGATAGCCTTTTTACTTACTCAGTATCCAGTTTCTTTGGACTAGCAATATTCTTAGCACTGCTACTTAGCTCATTGAGGACTATCAATGGATAGATAACATTCTTCTCTACAAAAAGGAGCCAGATGTGAAGTTTCTCAAACCACATAACATGTGCAGCATCTATCAAGATACATTAGAAACAAGAAATCAGTTTGTATTGCCAATCACAGTCAGCTAATAAAGATTCTTGATCCAAGTAATTTGTGGAGCCAAACACTAATGTTGTTTCCATACCAGAATTCCACATTTTTATCTGACCAAAATAAAGAGGAGTTCCACCAAAGCTATTTTCAGTAGCCCCAGTGGAATCTTTACACTGCTAAGCATCTACACAAAACTTATTACAATACAGCAGTTTGAAAGCTACTTGCTTACTGCACACGAAGCAAACAGCATTACCACCTTCTAAATAATTGCAGCAGTGACACTGTCTGACATCACACATTTCATCTCTTGCAAAAAAACCGAAACTTTCCAACCATATCTGAACCAAAGATTTCTGACTTATGACTACACATAGAAGGGCCTATGTAACCTGCCAACACAAGTGTCTGAGATGTTCTTTGACACCTCTGCAAAACATGTACAGGATGGTTGTGTTCCAAATTAATGCAAATGGATAAAAATGGAAAACAAAACCCCACAACTGAATTTTACAAGGCAGTACAAATATACATAAAGTGCCATGGAATCAAAGAATAAGAAACAGGGAAGCTAAGCCATTTCTAGCTCCATTGTCACTAAATACTCCTTAATGAGAACAGTAAGGAAAGAAAGATCAAGTGTGCCAATCTGGGGACACACCCTGGGCCAGCAAGGACAGCAACTTCAAGAAGAGTTGAAGTTGATGNAAGAGTGGTACTTACTTCGGACTTCAAACTGATAGTATTCCTTGGTTTTCAGCAGCGGGTGAGAAAAGCAATGCCAAGGAAGCTGCTTTCGGAGTTGAGGGAGAACATAATGGGTCACAAAGCCTACTGTACCCACCAACGCATAGAGAACATAACTTAAAATCGGCTAGAAAAAAGAATTGAACAAATCAAGGTTTGCATTTTATAAATACAAGGTCACACACTAGCCATGTAATACCTTCTGGAGCATCTAGGCAGGCGCTACTGTCATAATAAGTTGGGAATATCTTTCTGCACAAGGAGCAGTATTACCAAGTTTAAGATCAAACAAGAAAGGCCTGTGAGAGAATAGAACAGTTCTATCAAGTTCCCACCAAGCCCAGAAGTGTTTTGAAGTAAAGGTGTAGTATACCAATCTCCCTCCACAGTCCATTGCTCCTGGCCCACTTGCCTTTTTAAGTAATAAAGCTATTACGCTCTAAAACCTGAACTCCATTTACACATTAATCTCTTGGATAAAAGGAGGTATAAGCACAAGGAAAACCAAATCATTAATCTTATGTTCTTGAGAAGGCGGCAAATGAGAAGTCTCCCGTTGAGACAAAACACTTTCAGAGAAGTCTCAAAATGATGCTATATTCACATAGTATAAAGACTGGATTCCAAAGTAAACACTTTCCATAGGTTAAAGTTTTCTGTCAATGTCTAGTTATGTCATAGCAAAATTAGCATTCCATTACCTTGTCATAAACTCTTGACTAAGAAATTGCGTGAAGCTGAAGCCTACTGAACAATACAACTGGTAAAAAGCCTGCAGCCACATTTCTCTAGTGTGTGAGAAAGCAACGTTGGGCAGGAGCACTGGAGTCCAGCCACACAACAGAAAAGATGTTTTCCTTCGGGAAAAACTTCACCTGCAAACCCAAAGCTACTTAAACACACATGTTTTTTGAAATGAGCTTCTTGCTTTCATCCTAGAGAGAGGGTAAAAACCTCTAAGATACACGGAAGAAACTCATTTGCCTGACATACAATCAACCATGTTGGAAGAGATCTCCAAGATCCCATTCTAACCCAACACCCAGCCCTGTCCAATCAGCCAGACCTTGGCACTAAGTGCCTCATCCAGCCTTTTCTTAAAGGCCTCCAGGCATGGCAACTCCACCACCTCCCTGGGTAGCCCATTCCAATGCCAACCACTCTTCATAACCAATGAATGGTTCCACTAGAAGCAGGGAAGTCAGAAATTTAGCAGCTACAATTCTTTCAGCAAATACTTTCACTCAAAAAAAAAATTCAAGCATAGGATATGGTCCCATGTCATCACCATCAGTTGGTGCTATACATACACATTAAAAGCATCTGAAACCACTATTAGCCAGACTGACAACTAAAAAACTTGAAACTCAAAGGCTCTTTGAAGTCCTGGAAAGAACGGTTCCAGTAAGGGGGATTTGCCTGCACTACAAACAGCTACATTAGCATGCCACTGCTCAGTCAGTTTCCCCATCTCAGTATCTATGAAACAACTTTTTTCCCTAACATTTCATTTTTCTTTACTCCGAAATGATCCTGATGCTACTTGAGAGAGATGCAACAGAAGAGGGTATTTCATGTCAGAGTAAAATAAAAATCCACACTCTAAGAAGAAACTGGTAAAGAAGAGAAGACTTTTTGAGCACCTAAGACTGGAGTGCGAAGATCTTGAGTCACATACTTGTTACACCACACATTTAAAGATCACCTACAACTAGACAAACCACCTGAGAACACTTATTCTGGTAGTGTCTCTCTCATCAGGAGTATATGTATGCAGAAGACACAGCAGAGCAGAGGGAACACCTTACCTGTAAAACTGTAAATACGGTACTGACGTGGATTGCAAAATAGAGGACACCAATGACTATACACACGATCAGGTCAGACTGCAAGCGTTCACTCTGGGGAGTCCAAACAAAACCACTTTTAGAAAGTGACAGTTTTGCCTATGCTCTTTGTATTTTATCTGATACTGCTGATGGACATTAAAAATGATGAAAATTTTTTCCAATTATGCCAACATTAATTATGTCAGTTGAAGCTATCAAAAACGTCACAAGATAAATCTTACAGCTAAAAGCATTTGTTCAAGGAGTTAAGTGGAAAGATGTATACTCAAGGTGGGGCAGGAGAAACTGATATACTCAACATATTCTCTCTCTAATTCTGGACTGTGAAGGGGTATAAGGACTCTCCCTCTCGACAGCACTGACAAAAGACAAAAGCAAATTTCCCATTTATAGCGTAACAATTCAAGAGCAATTAAGAGCTCTGGAGGAGACTTGCCTAGACAGAACTAGCAATCGAAACAACTAGGCTCTTCAACCCTTTCTCTCTTGCCTCTTTAGAAGGGTAAAAGACAGCTCTGGAATGAGTTAGAATTTTGTTTTACCCTTTAAAAATTAAGAGAAGTTGTTAGTGAGCAAAAAAAAGCCAAAAATCAAGCAATGCCAGACAGAGGCACAAGGGGGCAATGCATACTTAGGGTCACTACAACTCGGAGTCTCCGAGTTCAAACCTGTTCCTACTGTGTAAATACACTGTTAATGTTTCCACCCCAGAAAATCATTAAAGGATCGACTGTTATGAAATCAGCCAAACAATTACACACAGCAATTACTGCTGCAAGGCCTTAACTTATTGGGCTGTAACTTCAAGATCAGTAAATCCTGATTTTAAAAGCACTGAAAGAAAAAAATGCATCATAATCTTCAACCCTCAAACCCCATCGGTGACTAATACCACAGTTTCAGAGCTGAAGAAAAGCTTGCAGCTCCTCTGGTCATTCTCTCCTGCTAACTTAAAAAAATTGCAGTTTCTCTGCTCTAAGTACTTTTGCCATCATTAACTCTTTCCCACTATTTCTGCACAAAAGCAAGTGTCATTTATCATCAATATGAGATAGTAGGAAAACTCAAATTCACACTAAGGAATTCCAATCCTCTCATATGTCTTCTTCTAAATAAATTACAATATAACCATTACACTCCTGAAGTACATTGCTTCATCTCCAGATGTAAAGGATTCTGATAATTCACTCTAACATCATGGTAATTAACGAGTATTGTGAGTTAAGTAAGATCCAGATTGATTCTATGCAAATCCACATAAAGTAAATGCTTAGACTGAATAAAAAGGCACTTTTAATTAGAAATAGGATACTTACAACAGAATTTCTAAGCTTTTCAGGTAAAGGATCTTTCACTTCAGACAGAGGATCCTCAGGGTTTTTGTCTTCAGAATTAGGAAAAAATTTTGATTGCACTAAAGAGCTTAAAGACAGACAAAAAAGAAGCCAGTGAAATGACTGCATTGTTCTATGTGGTGTTAGAAGTCAAAAGTTCCATTACAAGTTGATTATGAGACAAAAAAATTATCCTTCCATTAGTGTTTCTCCACAGCTGAACAAGTTTACAAAGATGCTATCCCCACTTTATATAAGGATGAGTACTCTGGTTGCACATGACGACCATCATTACAGGTGAGCAGACAGATGGTATCCCAACGGCAGTTTCTCCAACACCAACAGTAACAGAACATAAACTGGATTTTAGATTGAACTCCTAGTACTTATGACAAAACCTTAGTTCATAACCAACCAAACAGAAATGTAATTTGGTGCAAAGGTTAGAAGTGGACTGTTATACAAGATAGAAAACCATGAACTCTTGGTTTAGTTCGAACTTCAAAAGCAACAACAAAAAATTTTATCTTCATCTATGTTTGCCTGATTAGCCTATGAATTAACCACACCAACCAAACTCATTTCTTAGCAGACCTCACTAGTACTAAAGCCCAAAAGATTTATACCTAAACTTCCAAGAAACCACATGCAGCACAAGTTAGCCATACTCAGGTGCCTTATAACCCCTCAGTTTGGTGACAGTGTCTTACATCACACATTGTATAGCACAGAAATACATCTTATTTCATTTTGTAGACAGAAGCTCACTACAGAATGAGCCTTATATATTCAAAGGCAATTACATTCTGTTCTGGTTGAACAGGTGAGCCTGAATGTCAAGCATAAGCGTCTAGGCTACAGAGCTCTTTTGTTTGTTCCAAGCAATCTAGGGACATGGACTTTATACCAACTGAGTAAAGTCATCTAAGCTCTTGAGTCCAGGACAAGGTTTAGTTATCAACCCGAAGATAAGCATTTTCCCTCCCTGTGAACACTCAATCATTAATCTCCCTGTTCACCGCAGAGGCCTCTCACTATCTACCCCAGACTACTGCTTATCAAATTCATCCAACATTAGGGCTAAATATAAATCCAAGTTCATGCTCTGACTAACCCAGGTATGCCACTAAGCCTCTACTGGCTAGGCTGCGGGAGGTGTTTCTCCTACTGCAACTGTTTTGCTTTACACACACAATTATTAACCGAATCAGGAACTGCCATCATCGGATCAATACTCCAACCCAGAATAGCAACATGAGTGTGTTTCCCCATGTTAGCAGGGAAAAACAGATTCTTACTGTTCTGTGCCACAGATGAAATGATTTGAACGAGTGTTCCAAGGCCACATTCCAAAAGAGAACACAGTAATGAAATAAGTGAAACAGTTCAAAAAACCCACATGTGGACTTCAGCTTAAACTAGGTCTTGGAGCACAGGGTCTTGGAGCACTTGGGTACAGGTCGTCCAGCGCAAATGCACCAGCAGAAAGACGGCACCTGACTGGCACTTTGGAGAACATCAGCAGGCAGTTCGATCAGATTTTGGCACGTAAGTTGTGTGGCAGAAGTCACAAAGAAAGGTTGTTAATAGGAGGGACTAGAGAATTTCTACTTACTGAACCAGTATCATGCTGGTTTCGAAACACTGACAACCACCAGTACAAACAGTACTAATTTCTGACATCATTTATAACATTCTCACATGACTGTTTTTTCCTTGAAGGGACAAAAACTGAGTCACTTACAGAAGTACAGAAGGATCACTACTTTGTCTGCTGAGATGATAGGATATTGCCACTAACAAACCACAAAATATGGAGAAGAGAACTGGAATATGCTGCCCATCCCAAGAATCCTGGAGAGAGAAGCAAAAAGCCAATTGAAAGGAGTTAACATATAAAATGCTCAGTGTGCAAGAACTGTACCCACCAATCACAGCAAGAAAATGGAAACACCAACTACAATTCCCCAAAAATCAAACAGGACTTTTAGCACAAAGTACTGTTCACTACTTACCCACGTCTAACTGCAGAACAGAAACTCCCACATTAGGTACAACCTTTAAGCCTACATCATCTTTATCTTTAAACAGCCAGTTTTCACAACCATTCTGCATTGCTTGAGACCACAGGTTCTAAGAGCTGAATACAGGCACTCCTTAATTTTGAGAAGGTACATGTGTTTAACTCAAATGTACTTTATCCTAATGTGTTGAATTCAGGTATAACCACAGGTTTTATTTTCATCACCTGTACTGGAGCTGGAATGCTTTGCTAGAGCTGGTTTGTCTTGAGCAGATGCTTACAAAAGGTTAATGAGATAAGTGTACAAGTTCACAGAGAGCTGACCATGCTCTGCAGGTGTCAGCCTCAGGGAAGCATTCCATCTAGCAACTTGGTTCTGTGACAGAACAACAAAAAGCCTGTCAGCTCTGAGCTGGAAGGCACAACACACTACTATCCTGAGCTGAGGGTATTTCATTACTGACAGCTGAAACCAGGAAGTTGAACCAGCAGCACATTTCCAAATCAAATGGCATTTCAAGCAATGAAAAGCTGTTTGGTTTAGGAGAGGCTTCCCCCACTTGACAGACACACATCTCCACTCTGACACCACAAAGTATTTCCTAGCTTCTTTATAAGTGAAAACTAGTTTGACAAGATTATTTCTTGTTTGCAGTGCAGGGACAAAACCTCACATGAGCCACTTTGAGAGGTTAAACCTACACTAGGATTGTTCTAGAAGCAAGGCACTTGTGAGATTTTTTTCTCCAAGAACCAATCCAGAAGGCGACTGATGATAAACCTCGTGTTTTCAGCCAAAAACATTTGCCTCTTAGTGCAGACAAATCCTACACCCTCTATTTTTAAAAGATCTGCTTTGTTCCTGCACTGCATCTCCTTTACAGATATACACACACAGGTGATCAAGTGGAAAAAAAATACCAGATCAAACCTTATATTTCTAAATCACTTTTTGCATATTTATCTAAAATACAAGCAGAGGACCAACCCCAACACACTCATGTATGCTGTGTCTAAAATTGTGCTCACCTTCAGGGCACCATAGCACAGTCCATACAACAACGCTACTGCCACAATACTACAGATAAAACTGTAAAGTGCTGCAAGCAGGCTTGTGGTAGCTGAGTATCAAAGAAAAGAAAAAAATTACACCATGTTGTATAACCAAGTCAGAACACAATACTCCCAACTGTTTAAGAAAGGTATCAGTCACCTAATTACAACACCAAGCTGACATTGTAAAAAAATCTACCCCATAGCAACTGCTTCCATTTCCCCCCCGATTATTTTTGAAGACCAATTTGTGTGGTTTTATTTGCCTCTTCATTTATTCAACAGCGTTACCATGGGAATTGTTAGCAACCACAACAGGAAGAAAGTTGTTTCTGACAGATTTACCATAACAGTAATTCTTCTCTATAATCAATCAGAAGAACTTTAGCCCTTTCAAAACTACAGTCAGTGTTCTGTGTTTAGGGAGTAGGAGGAATGCAAATAGTTTAATCACCGACTTGTTTAACCAGCCTACTAATCTGATGGCTGCTTCTAACTAATGCTTTTGGTGCTGGCAGCAAACCCGGCACTCACCATTGCCACCAAAGACATGAATATCCAGCTGTTCACAGAGATACATCACAAATGTGTTCACCTGAGGCAGGAGACCAATGAAGAATACTATAGGGAAACACAGCGTAAACACTACGGAGAAAGCAAAAAAAGGAAGCTGAAGTGGTGACTGTGAGAAATACAGCATTGCAATGTGCTCTTCAGTTTGAGTCCTAGCCTACTGCACTCACCACTGAACTTAGCATCACTGAAGTATTTCTACTACCATTCCTAAAGAGGACATCCGTTATGTATATCTCCACTGATGTCAGACTGACAATAGAGAGGTTACAGAGAGCAAGAGTCAAAAGTTTCTTGTACTCCTGCTTTAGTCACTGTAGAAATGGACAACGGCCAATTCGGGTTTTCTATTTTTATATATTAAAGCTCAGCTGGGAGCATTTATAGATGAGAAGATTTCCAAGTTTTCAGCCATTGCAAGTGAGGCTTATCCCAGCCTAACTCTCTGTCTGCAGTCACAGCAGCAAGTTAACACCAGCCAGGCTGACCTATGCAAGGCCAAGCACTTCACCTCTGCTGCTAACAGCCTCTGACAATTTTAGTCACTTCCCCACACCATTTATTCTCATCCTAAATTATGTAACTTATTAATTGAATTAGTAGCTCTATGAACCATTAAAGCTTCTGAAAAGCGCAGGACTTCAGAATGCACTTAATGCATATCATTTTCTTTCTTTCTTAAGGAATAAAGGATGCAGCAGTAACCTTTGACAACTCTTCAGTAGTTCAGATATAATTCACAAACAGCAGCACATTGTAAGTTCTAGGTTCCGAGACGCTGAAGGATCAAACCATGAACACAAACCCAGTAGGTAAAAATGACACTTTAGGAAGGACTGAAAACAAAATTACAAGATAGATCTGTGAATACACACTTTTTAAGTAGCCCAACACTACACATCTGTAACAGAACTGCTCTCCAACAGGGACCACAGAGGTCAACATGCAAAGCAACTGCTATGGTCAAGTATCAGACTTAGATTACCTGATCAAGCCTGATGTGCAAGGTACAAAATAATTTATACCCATCCTCACTTGTCTGTTGGCAAGGACACAGTAATTACATTGTCTAACTACCACACTTGCCTTACTCTGCACCTGTGTTCTTCTAGTAGCTATGTCTGGGAATGGGCAAAGAAAGCAGCTGAGATCTTTGCTGTGTGCTAACAAAGCACTCTTTGCTAGCCACTGGTTTGCTCTGCAATACACCCGAAGCTTTCTGGAACAGTGCTTCAGTAGAGTTGAGACTTACTCCAAAGGCAACGGTGTGCACATCTGTGTGGTGGGTGGGAAGGGGGTTTATTTTGGTTTGGTTTAGGGTTGTTTGAGTGTGTTTGTTTTGAGTGTGTGGTTTTGGTTTTTTTAATTCAGAGTTCTGGAAATCTGATTTGTATTGGTAGAAATGTTAAGAAGTTTAAGACACCTAAGATGGTTGGAGATACCCAAGAACAGTAAAACCATGATCAAAAAGCCTTCAGAACTCTTGAATTAATAAGACTTAAGTGGATACAGCCTGGCAAAGTTGCCAGGATATCTTTTTAAAACTAGAGAACCGTTTAGCACAATGAGTCAAGGTGATAGCAAAGGTAAGAAAATACTTCTGAATTTGACAGAGCATAAGCAAGTAAACACAGAGCAGAGACAGCAAATATGTTTTAAATTTAAATAACAAAAAGTCAAAGGAGAAACAGTATGAGGTATGAAATACAGGATAGTTCAAGAATTAAATAGTAACACCTAAACTTCCAAAATGCCAGAGTCCATAATTCTAGTAAAGAAGAAAAAATTTTAAGAAAATTTTAAAAAGTCAAAATTCAAGATCAGGTTTTAACTTTTCTTGGACTGTCCCAGAACTGCAGACAGAGACATAACATTCAGATGCTGTAGTCTTTCAAACAGGTATTTTGGTACAATTTTGTTATTCAGTTTACATTAATTCTACAGATTTTCTTTCCCTTCCAAAGAGGTCTTTCAGAACAGGTCACCCAAACAACTTTGCTCCATTAAATAGCACACACACAGAGTTCCCACAATAAGATCATATTCAAATGTTTACATTCTGTATCCTTTCTATAGGCTCTGCCTGACATTACATAGCTGTTTCGATGAATTTTGTAAGTAAACAAGGGAAAGGTCTGCTGATTTCCAGGGGCTGTTTGGCTGTTTTCTTGGGCTTTGTGGGGTATTACATGCCAGCACTATTGTGAATGTTCTGTGCTGTTCAGAACACAATGGAAGTGCCCCATACACATCAAAATTAGACTTTCAGTACTGCTGATAAGCTTGTTCTGAGAAGAAACAAATTGAAAACAGTATGTATTCTTTCTACAGTACTGTCACAGTTCAAAAAAACCACTATTCTACCTGACTGTTTAACACAACCTTAAAGAAAACTCATTCATCACAAGCCCTTCTAGGGAGTACTTAACAATCCATATTAAAACATTTCTGTACGTTCTGAGCAGCTAGGTCCCAGCACAGGGTAGTGTCTGGTGTCTGCAACTCCAAGCTAAAAAGAGAAGGTTCAAGGATGTGAACTAATACTAGATAATTTAAAAACTGATTTTTTTTTCCCCCTACAAGACCAGGTTAGTTGGCACCTCTGCAACTTGTTACAGCAGTGCTATAGAAGGGAGGAATTTTCCCATAAACTTCAGCAAAGATACACTCTTTCTAAAGGAAACTAGAACTGCAGTTAGGTGACGATGCAACAGTATCATAAGATATAGAGGGGGGGAAAACCAACCAACTCACCCCAGAACCTTTCTACCGTGGTGAAGCAAACAGTTCACACCCGTGAAAAGCCACTCACCTATAACTAAGTCCCTGGCTGACAGCAGCAGCAATGGGTTGGTGAAAGCCATTCCATACAACCTGAATCTTGTTGTAGATATGTTTCTGCTGCCATAATCCAAAAGCCAAATAAGACCACAACATAAACAGAAGTATACAGGCCTACTATAGGCTATGATGCGATTGTGACCCTGTTGGGAAAAACAACAAAAGCCACCACAAAAATTGAACATTTGCTTTGCTAGCAGAAAAAGGAACACTCCTCTGTTACAGATCATCTCAGCAGCAAAATTATTTGCTGTTCATCGAATCATGTGCTGTCACCTCAGTATAGCTTTACAGTTTTACTCAGAAAATCCTTCATGCTTTGCCTTGTAGTGATGTGTCTTTTTTTTTTGGCTTTGATATGAGGACACGAGTTAAGGTAGACCAAGCTTACTCTAAGTTTTAAAGTAGGTTTCTTGCAGTATAAAATGCCAGAGGAACTGAATAGCTTCAGAAGCAAAAGATATTATATTCATTTTGAAGAATCAGCTAGAGTTTATTACTCAGATACTGCCCCTGCTGCAGGAGGGAAATCTGTATTTGTGTGTTCATTAAAAATCATACAACTTACTGCCTAGAATGGTATCAATTACTTTTTGCAGAAGAACAATGCTTTTTCATATCTTGTTTTGGACCCAAAAATACTTTGTCTTGGCAATGCACAGTAGAATATAAACACACTGCGCAACAACAGCGCATTAACATTTCTATGCTCAAATGTTAATGCTTATTAGAGCATTGCATACTCAGCTTAGAGTGATAATATAAGGCTGAGTGCACACTAGGGCAACTGAATGATCAACAACTACAGAATTGAACATCAAAGCTCTGTCAGTTCACACCAGTACAAATTGCAATGTAAAGAACACTCAGTATGATGGATGGATCCTAAAGATTTATCAAAAGCCCTATCATGATAAGGCCCCACAGCAAAAGCTGGGCTTAAAACAGGGATGACATGAAACAGTAAATAAAATCAAAGCATATAAGAGAGGGGGAAAAAAAACCCCATTTCTTTCTAATGTACTGTAAGCCTCTTGTGCCGTATGAAGGTATCATAAGATCAATGGCCAAAAGTCCAAGCCAAAAGGAAATTCTGTGCGAGTTCTACATCTGCAGGGTTAGTACCATGACACATGCCCATGACTTACATGTCGAGGGGAAGAGGAATCTGGTTGAACGCTCTGAAATCAAAATGGAAAGAGGAAAGTTAGACTGTAGATAAGTGCATTTCCCTCCCTGCACATGCACTTCAGTTTTTAATCCTAAGTGGGTTTTAGTATCTGCAATTAATTCCACTATCAAGCCACTCTGGAGCCTTCAAGCAGCACAAAATCTGGTCAGAATACACATTTTAGAAAAATACCTCTTAATGTTTTACTTCTCTTAAAACACTTCATGTGTTAGGCACTTTTAAAAATCTATTTTGTCCCCCTAACCAGTCTGACAATAAGGAAATAACTGTTCTTACATTACAAAAATCCTGTTAAGGGTTGACCAACAAAAACTAAGATTCTGATCAAAAATATGCTTAGATATAATTGCCTAACATGAATGCATTGAGGTGCATCCACTAACACACACAGAGCCCCAAAATATTGAAATTTCAGATTTAATTCTTAGACTGTTTCCAACTAGGAAGAACGTTTCTCTTAGGGAAAAAGAAGTGCATGAGAACAACAAAAAGGGTTGTTTAACAAACATATGCAGAACCTTTCTGGTGAAGTGACCTTGTAGAACCATCTATCAGACTTTCCATGAAGCTGACATTCGCTCATTCCTTTTTAAATTATAAACATACAGTTTTTTCCTTAAATCTCTAAGGAACCTGCAATGACCAAAGTTATTTGTATTGTTTATAGATAATGAAGACAGAATTTACAATACCTTCAACAGGGAGTACTGGCAGCTGGCTATTACCAGGCAGAACTGGAAGACCCAAATATCCTTGAAGAAGCCCTCTATAAGAAGCACAGAGCCCAGAAATGCAACTAGAATAGCTAGGAGGACAGATAACANGGGGAGAAGAGAGCATTAAAAGCTAACTTTGTCCAGAAAAATCTGCAAGGGAACAGTCATGGTCAGAAGGTAACACAAGTTATACTGCTGGTAGCCAAGTAGTCAGGAACACATTTGAGCTTATGGAACTGAAATTTAAACAGGAAGAGGTAACTTCATCAGGTAGCTTCATAAACAACAAATGCTCAGCCAGAAGCACAATCTGTAACACAGATCTGTATTCAAGGTACACAGGTTGATTACAAGCCTGTTTTAAAAAATGCACGCTGTCTGTATATACTCTGGCAATCACGATTCCAAAACAAGGAAACTTTAAAAAAAAAAAAAGTTTAAAAAAATTCTTGCTTGGCTAAGATATGCCAAGTGGAAAAAGAGAATTCCACATGCTAATGGTAATGCTTAGAACAGAATTAATGGCATTTCTGCCTGGACAGGATCACCAAGTTGTTTATCTCTAAGTTCATCACCAAACATTGTATATTCCAAGTGTTGCCAGCTGAGCGAGGGGCACCTTCTCCGTATTCCACTAGGTAAATGCAGCAAGGACAGGTTACTGGGTTAGATGACCCTCTGGAAAAATGCTTTGAAATACCAAGTAAAATTCTCACTACTTCTTTAATTAACTGATGGTTGTGTCATGTTCCAAACACTTGCCATGATTTTTTCAGAGGTTATTTTCTAGTTTTAAAGACAGCAACAGATCTCTTTTCTCCCCTCACTTTGCACAAGTGGTTTCTTTTCTCCTTTTTAGCATTGCCAGAGAAAATACTAGAAAAGCCTTCATTATTTTAGAAGGGCATTTTGTGTTATTCTTTCACTTTCCAGAGGTAAGCACAATTCCTTAAGGACAGCTTTACTTGTAGTTCTCAGTTTACTTAGCATTTTTCAATGTTTACTTCTGAGGTCTAGTAACATACAAGGTCCTCACCTATCAAATAAAGCCAGGAGAGTTAATCTATCAAAATTGATGCTAATCCAAAGTTTAGGCAGGATCCAAAAGCGATAGTACTGCTTGACTTTTTGAGCTGCTTCCTCTTGAGGTTGCATGTGGTCCTGAAGGTCAGGGCTCAGGTCAATATCTTGCTGCTCCAGTAGATCTGTATCCATGGTTAGCAGCCTGTTCAACCTGATCTGAGGAAGAGAAAGCTAAAAGAAAGTGAGTATCAATAAAGGTTCATTTTCATTATGTCACTATATCTACTGAAAACAGTTTTAGAACAAATCACAGCAACTATTTTCATTTCACTTTGGGAAGTCCTTCTGTTACACACTGTCAGTTCTCAGGTTTCTGACAGTGTTTAACACAAAAAATTTCACCTCAACTTGACGGTGACAGCACTGGAACAGGCTGCCCAGAGAGGCTGTGGAGTCTCCCTCTCTACAGACTTTCAAGGCCCATCTGGTCATGTGTCCTTCACAACCTGCCCCTCTGCTTTGGCAGAGGGGTTGGACTCAGTCTTCACGGGTCACTTCGAACTGCTACCAGTCCATGAATCCATGATTCTGCTTTCTTTGTCTGTCCTTATCATGGTGAGTGAATGGCACAAGCAAAGATAATAGTCTGTATATAACACAAATGTTTGGCACTTCAGGATGTGTTTTTTATAAAGGAAGCATGAACATGTCTTCCAAGCACACAACCCCATTTACTCCAAGGACTTCCAGTCTGAAGACAAATAAACTGCTATGTGAACACAAACAACATTTATTAAAAGAATAAATCAATTTTTAACTGAAATCATGGCACATCTCTGATAGGCAGTTAGTTAATTTGCATGCACACACAGGACAAATGATTGGCATGACAAAACATGTGTGCATCAGTTCTGAAACTCAAACTTGCTCTGCCCTAACTAGGCAAGCACTATGACTGACTGCATTTCTCGCTTATTTTGGAGTTGGTTACTCTAGGGTTCTCTTGAGGTCACAGTAATGCTAAACACTATGAAGGACATTAAGGTGAGTACTCACAAGGCTAAAAAGCTACTAAAGTATGTATCGTGTCATCTAATCCACTTCATAAATTTCATTAACAGATCAGGAAGTCTTAATGTCCTGCCCTTCATCCTTAAACAGTATCACCACCAAGAAGTCATTTGATGAAATCTCTTTTAAGCAAGGAATAACATTTCAATACTTGTGTCACCTTTGAATATCAAAATTAATATTTCTTGGTGGGTTTATTTTGAGGGCTTTCAGTTGTTTGTGGATTTTGGTTTTATTTATCTATCTTCATGTTAACATTCAATGCCTTCTTTCTGAAAATTCTCATGACTTCATGAAGCACCAGTGTACTCCAACTACGCTAAAGCAGTTCTTCCTTCCTAGAAACATCCCAGTAAGAAGCAGCAACACTCCTTTTCTAAAGGCATTTAAAAAAATACACAATGTACCATCTAAGATGAGCTGCATCAGAACAGGTGAGTTTTGGGTAACTTTACTAAAACCTCGTTTCTTGAGGGGTAGAATCACCATCATGTAACCTTCTTGACACTCAACTTCAGTGGAAATTTCTTTAGGCCCATGTGCACAGATAAACACAAATAAACGTCTGCCTTAAGCAGAGCCATTTCCTCCAGCGGGACCCACACCGACAGACCAAAAGCACAGAGCAGGCAATGCAGCCTCTTTTGAAAATCACTTTTGTGGGGGATGGTAGGAAGCAAATTCTTCTAACAGAGACCAGGTTTGCAAAGCACATTCCTGAGTAAAAGCATGGTCAGGCAAACGGAGGTCTCTCGCTTCTCTGCCAAATGCTGAAGTCATACTTTATTCTCCTCTCTTGCGGGTCATTGGGCACTTCAATCCATTTTACTTTCTTCTCCTAACAGTCATTACTGTAAAAATCACAACCATTTGCACTGTTTTCATGACACAGCAATAGAACCCTACAGAATTAAGACTACAGATATGTTTGGACTTCACAAGAAGATAAAAGGCTTAAGATCACAAGACTAGGGAATTCTAAAAGGTATTTGCAGCATGAAACAGTATAAGCCTCTGACTTTTCCCCCACTCACACTCTGCGCATGAAAAAAATTTTGTGCAGCAGACTTCAATGATGAGGTTTTAAATTCTTTGCAGGGAAAATTACCGAAGTTCTCTCTTGGTCAGAACATGAAATTCATTTTTCTGTTGCCGGTTGATCTTAGTAACACAGAAAAAGACTGCCCAAGTCGTCCCACCATCTCTGGAAACCTTTACGGGGTATATTAGAACATTTAATTTCCATGTGATTTAGGAATTCACTATGCTTTAGCTGAGAGGACATTATTTGGTTTTGAAGAGTTTCTACAGAAAGATTAATTCTATGTATATATGAAGACACTGAAACAATAAGTACTTTCTCTTCATTCACACCCAGTCAGAAGTCTTTAAGGACAAAGAACTACCATGTAAGAGGATTAATCAGTGCTATAAAACCAAAAAGTTTTCTGGTTTTCCCATGCTTTAGTAACAAGTAAGAACTACTTACTAGATCATGCGGATAAAAGCGAACTGAGGTAGAACTCGATACATGAGAGTCCGTGTCACTACAAGAACAGGGGAAAGACTTCAGATTATAAAACTACACTTTATTTCAGCAGGCACTCTTACTTGCTAGCATCGCAACTGAATTTGGACTCCTTGCAAGTTTTATCCATTTTTTTATCCTCACTTCAGTATTTTACTTTAATCATGTATTTTTTATACAAATATCCACTTATAAACTCTCTGCCCTCACCCTTGGTGTCATTTTCTGAACACCTAGCCCTTCAGTTGTCTAACAAGGATCATCATGAAATAATCCATCTCCTTGAAAACATACAGATGTCCTCTAATCCATTAGCTACTGATGCGTATGTCCCATTTCTAAATGAGTGCTCAGTCCAGGATCTGTTCACACAGTTTTTGTTGATTCTGTAGTTTTTACCAGTGTCCCCAAACTGCCAAAATTAGCACATATTTTACAAGAGTATACCAAGTTACTTAATTTTAAATGGCTACTGAAAACAACTTTAAACAAACTGAAAACTCTGGTAAGAAGATCGAGATTTCTTTGCAAGACCATTCATTAGAGATGAGGAGAAATGTCTCTTACTGTATCAGAGTCCATATCCAACCATTGCTTTTTCCCCCAATTTTGGATAGCTTTTGTATGTTTGTTTTCCATGTAAACCACATGACTGTAAGACTTGTATCAAACTTATGCAACTTTCCTTCAGTTCCTTGCCTTAAGATAAAAACGTTCTTCATTATGAATTTTGCTTCACTGAAACTCAAGTTTCATCTCTGCAGCTGAGATCTGATTATTTGGTGGCAGCCAGTTTGTTCTTTCCATTAATGCATAGAAGCTAACAGCAGCCATCAGCAAAGCCATTGCATCTGGAACATGCAAGCAGTACAGACAGGCATTCACAGCTTTGTGCAAGGAAGACAGAATTTCTTATGGAAGTTCAGCTCCAAATAAGGACGCCTGTGCACTTCCACAGGAAAGATTTGAAGATGGAAGCTTCCAGTCATTACTCCAGGATTCCAATAGTTATGCCACCTACATGTGGTGGGAATTTGTAGCATTCTGCATGATGCAACAGCATTAGAGGAGTGAAGTAGATTGGGGAGGGTAGCAGGGTAGAGGGTTCTTGTGCCTTCATCCCTTCAAAGAAAGGAAGGGCCTCCTCCCAACAGTAGGAACGTTTTCCTGTGTGTAGCTGTTTATTTCAACTCTAAGTCAAATTTTAACCTCTGGCATGTTAACATTTCTATATATTGTTCCATGCCACCTATGAGTCCGAAAACAAATTTAAAGTCGTGAAGCAAATGTAAACTGCTAAGTTCATTTGTCAATAAGCTAACAGTCATTACAGACAACAGCCATGAACCTCCCCAAAGTCTGGGTTAAATCTTTTGATAAAGGTTTTCTGTAAGCCAATCCAAAACATAATTGTCAAGTTCTCAGTTGGGACATTTATTGCTTAAACTACCCTGTGATTTAAGTGGAGGAGATTAGTTATGCAGTTATTGACACCTTCTAGTAAAGATCAGGTTTCAAAAGTGAAAGTATATGGCTAGTATTTTATAGTGTTGTTTTTTTAAGTCTATACTAAATAACCTTTTAAAACTAAAAATCAAAGCTTTTGTTGCAGTAAGACAAGAATCATCACTCTTGACTGGCCTTCACACACACCAGATGTTGGATGCTCTTCTTGCAGCTGGCTCAAAGTTCACGAGTGACATGTCGCAGCCCCCTGTCTCGTAGAGCGTAGAACTGAACTTACCTAGTAAAAAAGAGAAGGTCAAAAGCAGGTCAGAATTCCATAATCCTTCATCCAAAGGGCATTATTTTACATGTAGGAGATCAATTTAGACATCTACATTTCCATCAGTGTCAGAATATAGCATGATTACATGGTAACATGTCACCAGTGCAGACATCAGCTGCTTAGTGCTCTTTCATACCATTTTATATGACTTGTATGACTTGTATACAGCAAACTGCAATACTGAACTAAATGTTAAGAGTTTGTATTTACAAGATGCCACCGTTAATAAAACGGACCTTTCTTCAGTTCTCCCCCGTTCCCCAACTCCCCAAAGAGCAATCAGTACATCATTTGCTATCAGCATTTAGAACTCAGACATTTAACTAAGGCAGAGATTCCTTGAGTGTCCTGGAAAAAAAAAATAAAAAGTTGGAGGCACATGTATCTCTAGAAAAAACACACAGAGTGAAACAAGTGGAGAGAGATACTTCATAAATTAGACCTCTAGAGAAACTGAAAAAGTAACGGCAGGCAAGAGATTTGTTCTACAAGCCAAAAGCAAATGCTTCAGTGTAAGAACAGAAGACTGCAACCTGACCTCTCTGATAAACTGTTTGGAGTTACTGGCACTCTGTAATCATTATTTCCTAGAGGTGTTATTAAAACCTTTGAATTACCAGTACCGAGCTACCCCTAAATACAAAATTAAGAAAAAAAAGGCCAGAGATTATAACTCAAGTCAAATTACCTTTTCTACAGCACCCTTCTCCCACAATAGTCTGACAGAGATAAGCAGTGCAATTTCCCTTGAATGCCAGGTTCAATATCTTTCAGCTCCAAATGCAGGAAGCTGCTTTTGAAACTATGATCTTGTATGAAATGTTTTGCCAACTTCTCCACTTCTAACTCAAAACTGTTCTTAAACCATGATGCAAAGAACGCAGTCCTCCCAAATTTCTTATACAGGACAAACACCCACCTCTTCCTCCGGAGTTTCTGAAGCAAAAGCTATATAGACACCTTTCAGCTACATGTCTCGGAGCTGTTTCTTTTGTTGGTAAAGGACAACAAGCAGTTCCCAGAAAAATATCTAACCAGATCAGCGCTGTCAACCCTCCTGTGAGAACACAACTTGCTTCTGACATAATAGGGTTGGATATTTATTTAAAAAACCCTCACACTATGATCCTGCTCCAACTCCTCTTCACACTCACAATTAAGTTCCGGTTAGAAGTGCTTGAAAGTACAAAAAGTTAAACAGTTTCAATTGGGTGAGTAAAAGGAGTGAAACTAAGGAAAGATATTGGTATATTGAAAATATCTTCATAAACCCTTCTACCATCAGCAAGGACACTCGAGACCAACCAGACACATTACAGCAGCTATGCTAAGACAACCATTCTGACCAGACACTCAGCTACGTAGCTCAGGAGTCACACCCAAAGTTGTCTCAAGGCTCAGCAGCTCAACAGCTCTCTGACAGTATTTCATCACATCTGCTGTAGGCATTTGTAAGAAAATACAAATAGAAAGTTCACTTGCTAGGGCTTTTTTCCCATCAATAGTTAAGATTTCAATGAACCATTTCAGTCAAACCTCTTGGTTTTTAGTGTATAGTGTAATAAGCAGTTTTTACTCAAGTTTAGATTAAGATAGTGTAAGACATCGATAATCTTCCTCTTGACATGTAATAAACAACCTTGGATGTCTATTTTTAACTTTATTAATAATTTTTTAAAACGCAACAGCAAACATGAAAGTGATAGATAACATACTTCAGGTTCTTAACAGAAGAGCACACAGACAGAACACCTCACTTCAACTGAGGCAGCATGGTCTGGATGATCAGGTAGTGAGGTGGAATTAGCTGAAGAAGCCAGAGAGCTGTGGTTCATGGGATGGAGTCTAGTTGGAGGCCTGTGACTAGGGGAGTCCCATTGGGGTCAGTATTGGGACCAGTACTGTTCAATGTATTCAGTGACCTGGATGAGGAGGGCACTATCAGCAAGTTTGCTGATAATACAAAACTGGGTGGGGTGGTTGTGTGCCATTCAGCCAGACTGGGACAGGCTGAGAGCTGGGCAGGGAGACATTGAATGAAATTCAGCAAGGGCAAGGGGAGAGTCTGGCACCTGGGCAAGAACAACCCTAGGGAGCAGTATAGGTTGGGGACTGAGCTGTTGGAAAGCAGTGAAGGGAAAAAGGATCAAGGGGTCCTGGTGGATGGGAGGGTGACCGTGAGTCAGCAGTGTGCTGTGCCACACTTGCTTGCCATAATTTTTTTGGTAGATAGCTTACGCTTCTCAGTACAACAGCCTGACCTCCTCCCATCCCCACATTTTTTTTTTTTGGGGGGGGGAGGGGGGCTGAAATCAAAAGGTTCTCCAGAAAAGCTTTTGCTCATCCAAAATAGAAAACCTGACAGGACTACTCAGTGCTGTTGAAGATGCAAGGTCTAAGGTGTGCCTGGAGAGCTCCGAATTTCCATCAGTTAGATACTTTAACTGTGCAAGGTGACAGTAACTTTTGCACAGCACACTCCAACTCCAATGAGAGGTTCTAGTGCTCACAAGATGCGATATCTAGGGGCACATCTAGTGGTTTCAGCTACCTGAGTCATTTTCTCCTCCTGCCATTCCAAGCTCCCACAAAGTTCTCTGGAATATTTAAGAGCATTTCACTGAAGAAGCTTAAAGAAGATTTTACTTTATCCAAGAAATGTTATTTGATCAAACTGAAATTACATGCTCAAGCTGACTTTGGAACGGCAGCAATAGAGTCAACAGCACATTTGGGCACCAACAGAAATGCTTGTAACTTCTCCCCTCCAACCCTCAAAGGGAGTTGGGACTTCTTCACAAGCTGAAGTCACCTAAACATTATTTTATTTAGACCAGACTACAAAATAGTAAAACCAACTCATGGATACTCAGGCACACAAATCCAAACTACATCTCAGTTCTGACATAAGGAGAGGAAAAGATGAAGGTACTGCCTTTGAAACAAGCTTCCTCGTTTCAAAAGCCAGAAATATCTTCATCACCAATGTTCAGAGGCAACCACGTCACAGTTCATGCTGCACGAAATGGTGTTCCCAGTTACAAGAATCAACAAAAGCAACAGGCTCATAACTGCACAGATGAAACCAGGAAGACAAAAGCGTCTCTGGCTCCAACAAAAATGGTGTTCTAATAGTTCCTTCAGCTAAATTACTTTTAGCACATCTTGCAGTTCTCCATCTAGTAAATATTGTTCTTTCCAACCTCCCAAAGTAGTTCTGAACGTTACTAACAGTTCTTGACATAAAATCTACGCTATTCAATCAAGATACATCTGCTACTTGTGACACTATTTTAAAAAATCCGAGTCAGCAAAACCAAAGACATCAGAATCTGAGTACACAGTGTGCAAGAAGCTATGGTTTCCAAAAATTTACCTTCAGCTGCAGTACGGAAACTCACAGCTCTTTAGTTAGAATGTTTCAAGGTGTTCCATTTTAAAACTCTGTATCAAGTTTGTCAAAACTTTGAGGCCTTGAGTAACCTGTACTAGTGAGAAGTGTCCCTGCCTATGGCAGGGGGTTGGAACTAGATGATCCTTGAGGTCCCTTCCAACCTTACCATTCTATGATTCTATGATTCTATGAAAAGATTAACTTACTTATACCAAATTCCTGACCACAGTTGGGATAGTTTCAGTAGATACAATAGAAAATAGTCACTTCCCACCTAGACCTTTGAAAATACTCCCCCACCTATCCCAAATAAATACCTACTTACTTATGAAATGAGACTGAGGAATAGGTTCTCAGCTGTTTACTAAGTGATTAGCGTGTACATTTATCTTCACAGAAAAGCTTTGATATTCAAGACTATCCAACTGCCTTCAGAAATTGAAGTACTTGGACAAATCTGAAAGGCTTCCACTTGCAGGTATGTGACAAAATGAGAGGCTGGACACAGCAGTGTAAGTGTATTGTAAGGTTCCAGGTGACACACATCCCCACAGGTGACCTGCCCCCACCACCCTCTGCTCCCAGTGACCCTCCCCTGCCACTCCCCTGCTCCCAGTGACACACTCCCCCACCTCACAAAAGCAAGTTTCTTAAACTAATGTTAAGACATCATCTAGCTGAGGACAAGAGGCCGTTATTCTACCTGTCCAAACTGGGCATCTGTTGTAGTGACTCAGCTCTTGGATTCTTGACTACCTGATAAATTTGAAGACCTGCAGCTTTTGCTGCAAGGACTACAAAGTGCCACCCATTGCCTACACTTCTCAGGCATTAGCAGCAAGAACATCAGGCATCAGTACCACCACGTTGTGTTCCGAGAGCGCCATTCACTTGAGTCACGGTATGGGGGGGTCTGTTGCCTTCTGCATTCCCTTTATATTAATCCTGCCCATAATCACCGTGGTTGGTCTGCCATCTTTCCTGCATTCTTCACAGGATTTACTTCATGTTCACTGCTTCACATTTAGTCTTCTCTCATCCTTTCAAGTTTCTTCTCCCTCGATAAAAACCTTTTCACTTCAAATCTAAAAGACTAAAGATGGTGGCTGCCAACAGCTCTTCCTTTACTCTCAGGGCGATGCCCAATTAAAGATGGTCATGTAGTCATCAGGCTGGATGCAGGTGAAGATTCATCCTTCATGAAACAAGCCACCAGAACCAAGTTAACAGACATGACTCTCTACAGTAAGAAGAAACAACCGAATAGAAAACCCCTGTCTTGTTAGAAGCTACAGCTTGACACATCAACACAGCAATGATACTTCCAACCCAGACCAGTCCATGACTCGCTAGTGCACAAAGCCAGGAGGCCTAAATGTGGGAGCTTTTACTGTAAAGCCTTGTTTGTCTTCCCAGAGAGTTAAAATATGCTGACAATTTCATTAAGAACAGGAATTCTTGTATGCACTGTAGAGATACATAACCACATCTGTCACATTAATCACATATTGCTAGTTGCCATAAGTCACATTTCCCCAAGTCCATTTTCAATACTTTTGTCACTGTGAAAATTGCTGTGACTGCCCATAGCAGAAAAAGAACCGGTCATACCACCAGCATCTCTGATCAGCACTGAAACAGAAGTAGAAAAACTACTACCTCAACATGACACCCAGACCACAAAATACCTCACGTAAAGCAGGAGGGTTATACACTGGTAGATATCCTGGGACAACAAAGCAAAGCCAACCACCTTAGACTTCAGGCAAAGAGAGCAACAGCATTATTTTATCCCTGACTGAGGACAAACACACAACAAAACTGAAAACCAAAGCAAGCCACATACCAGTTAAGGAAAAAATACTCTCCTTTCCTGGTAGGCATAGTAAAGGGATCACACATGTGAAAGAAAGTTTGTTCCACTTTACATTAGTCTAACTTAAGACAGTCTCTGTCACACAAATCCTCATACTCAAACTAGAAAAGTTGATTTTCCTAAGTGATAAAAATAGATCTTGCCTATGAGATGCTTTCATTCAAAGGTTTCTCAACAGCTGCTCAGAGTTTCAAATCAGCAACAAGTCCCTATTTCACATGAGATTTTAAATTGAGCATATACTGGGAAATTTTGTGCCTCCAAAGGCAACATTCTGCCCCAAATCACTCCAGTGTGTTCTGAAATTTTGCCTGTGCTGTGCTTAGCTAGATAAATTCCCGCATGCTAAGTACAAGGAATGTGCCTTTCCAGAGAGCATGAATGCAATGTTGAATTTGTGATCCACTTAAATTTCTACTACAACTTAGTAACGTGTTCTGAAATAACTCAGAGTTACCTGGATTGTGTATTATATCCTGTATTCTATGAAATTTGGTTGTATTTTAAGCAAGATGAATCAATTCCTTGTAAGTACAATAATGGTATCTTCAAGAAGAAATTCCAACATTAACCAATATTGCCAAGTTTCAGAATTGTCTTGCTTTTTTTTTCCCAAAAGAGAAGAGTCAAAATTCAATAACGTGTGGTTTCATGTGATAAGCTTTTGTAGTTCAGATATAAGCACTCGAGACAGAAGAACTGATACTTCTATCTGAATACTAGTAAAGCCACAAAACCCAAACTGATTACCAGGTAAGTAGATTGTCTGAAGTTAGTGGATCTGTAGTTAAATTTCATATAACGTCTCAGAAAGGCAGGGTTGTTTCTGGTTTCACTCACACTCATTTTTTCCATTCCAGCTAGATAGTGCAGAGGAATGGCAACCTGCCAGCCAAGCTCATATTTAAAAGGGTATCACAGCCCCACAACCCCTGAAGTCATCTCCACTAGTGGAATAAGATGACAATTCACTTATCTTTTAGTACATGGTCAGGTCAGAAAGCAGTGTGTTGTCAGCGTTCTGAGCTAGCCTGCACTTCTAGGTTATTAGAGCTGACAGCTCCTCAAATACTGTCACCAGTATTGTCAGTTTTAAAGATACCCATTTTCATAATTTGAGGGAGAACTCCTTATTAAAAGGTGAAGTCCTAAGTAACTCAGGTCACACACAGATAGTTGCAATGCCACCCACCAGGAATTTTTCCACATCCAACCCTGTGTTACCGTGTCACAAGAAATCAGTCACTTGTCATGAGCATCTTCACTCCCTCCTCCCTAGCAATTGGATTAGCCACATGTAAATTAACTACTAGGTAGGAATACCATATAAAATGGACCATGAAGAACTAAGGGCACTATAAGGTTCTGTGGATTTGGTGTAATAAAGAGATCAATCTTTCTTCTAATCTCAAGCTCTTAAGTTGAAGCGTACGTGAAAAGCAAAGCAGTCTGAGAGGATTTCTTTTTTGAACAGCAGCTAGGCAACACTCACCTAAAAAAAACAAAACAAAACCAAGATCAAGAACTCCTAGGGACCATAACAAATACTTTTTTCCAGGAACCAGAAGACACCAAAGGTGGTCTCAGTTTCTGCTCCACCAGCTGTGACAACACAAGGAAAAAACTCAGGCATTACATGTTACACAGTTCAAGTCATGAAAGCTCTCATGCCATCATTACTTTTATCTACACACCCTTAAAGCATTTCCCATCGTCTCAGATTTCCCAGGTAGAGGAGGAGTCTGGTAAGGTAAGGAATTTTTGAGGCAGATGACTTCCTAAGCACACCTACAAAGCCAGGGTTAGCTGACTCCCACCGCGTTACTGCCGATCTATCTGCTGCCTTAGCGCTCCTATGTCACAAGGTTACATAAGGCCTGCATACCAAGTTCATCGTGCAAACTGCTACCGCCTACAGCAGATGCTGTGCCAGCTGATGCTTCTAAGTGGACACTCCCGTTTCTCACCAGCAAGGAGGCACTAGTGCTGAGCACAGCTGCCTGGCAAGGGGGCCGTGGCTGCACTCTGACCTGCGAGGAGGGCTGCTGGCCTTGCAGACCATCTTGAAGGCTACAAGAAAACACGGATTTGGGACACATTACCAGGAAGAAGAGGAAAAAAGTGCTACAAGAGAAGCAAAATAAAGACTTAAATAGTTTAAAGAGAAAAACTCGACAAAGTATAGCACTAAGAATCTGCTTATTAGGGTTAAAGTGGCCCATGAGCTCTGTATAAGAGTATTTGGACAATAGTTACATCAGGAATAGACACACAATTCCTGTTCTACTTCCAAGAAGCAGTACTGCTTTCTAGCACCTCCCCACTACCCCTGCAAGTATAAGTCTTAGTTTGTGGGTGCAAAAGCAAATCACTGGGGGTTAGCCTATTTGCAGGCTAATCTGCACTATTTGCCTACATACAGTAGTGACTATTCCAGTCTTCTCACTGTCAAAATTCTTTTTCCTTTACTAAGGCATGTCTTGATTAGTTGTTTAGTCAGCTGTCTGACATTTTGTTTTCGGTCACAGTAACATGACCTTTCTCAATACTAGTCTGCACTGAATTACACAATGTCTTTAAGCCTGGTTAGTATCCATATGTTAGCACAGACCTTGTAAACTATTGTGGCTAAATCTTTGGATTCAGAATTTGAACATATGAAGAATGCTTATAACAAGTCACTAATTGCAATTTTATTGCTATTTTGACACTACAACTTTTATTCAATATTATTACCACAAAGAAATTCTTCTATACCTGCAGACACATACCTGCACCAAAAGTCAGGTTTTAAAAGCCAACTTAGTCTCCAGAGAAACTTTTTTTTAGTGCATTTAACGCAAGTTAATGTCATAGCCATTAGTTGTGGGACATGATCAAATTGGTTTTTTTTTTATATAGTACTACTATTTTAAAGACTACAGAAAATATCTTAAATGTTATTTTGAGTAACTGTATCACCTGTTGCTTTTAGCTGTTGACAGTGTGATGCTACAGTGATGCTTACAGAAAAAAAACCAAGACCTTACTAGAGCTGAGGACTTACAGTTAATGTACTTGCTCTTAATATTTTCTAGAGGTTCTACTTTTCAGTGCTTTTGTTAGAGCACCACTGGAAAACAAAATATGGATGTAATATGTGTTAAGAAAAGCTCATGCAAAATAAAGCAGACATGCATATAGTTCATGAGGTAAAAATTTGCAACTCCACACCTTATTCTAATAGACTCCAATCTCAACTTGAAATTCGGTGTTTTGCTGTAGTAGACAAGGCTACCAGTGAGCCACACAGCAACAAGAGCCCTAAGGTACTTCACAGATGTGTCAGCCTTCATTGTCTCCCTTAGGTATTATCAGTGACACCAGAACAATGCTAAACAGCGTTGCTTTCCCTTCCACAGTAACTACATATTGAAAAGTATGCTGCCCTTTCAGTGGTTAGCCATACAACACAACACAATTCGCTGAAACACTGACAGTAACAGACTGCACAGATATGCAAAAGCCCACTTCAGTCACTGCCTAACTAAAAAACAAAGTTCTGCTTCAGCCACATTCTCATACAAGGCACACAGGCATACACCACTGACCACATACTTAAGCTACTCGTAACGCTGTTGACCTTTAGGCAGACAAAAACAGGGGTGGGTTTGGTTTAATGGGGATTGGCTTGTTTCTAAGTTACCAGACAAACTACTCTCAATACTAAATTAGACACTAACTAGTTGAATACACTAGCCTAGATTTTAAAGTGTCTAACCCTAACAGCTGTGCCAAACAAAAACATGTAATGCCGTGGTCTCTCTTTGTAAATATCCCAGGGGAAGTAAAAAGTCATTGTAATAACAGGCAATTGTAAAAAATAACATCCAGTGGAACTCCACAGGTTGTAAAGGAACATGCCCACAATGCCCAATTTTATGTAAGAGTTGGAAGATTAAGAGATTAAAGCTTTGCTGGCAAGAAAAATAAAAAAAGTAACATCAGGACACCAAAGACAAGTAAATTATATTCTGTTAGAAGTTTAGTATCTGTAGTTGCATAGATTAGCAATACTGGGTACAGACCGAGGCAGCTCACCACTAGCATGTGCTATTACTGCCAGAAGGGCTGCAGTGATCTTCTGAAAGGATCCTGGTAGTAATTGGTGAGAAACTGATGTTCCTTCACACTTTTTCCTTATGAATAATTTAAGGAGGAAAAAAAAAATGTATTTCTTAGAGGCATCTTTTTCCAGCAACGTGCATTAAAGTTACCCATATAAAGGGAAGCTTTCACAGACTATTCATCTAGAAATCAGAACAGCAATACATAGAAGTTCTCAGATACATCCCACACTTGGCATTCAAACAGAATTTGTGTCAAATCAATCTGAAAGTGCTTTGGTGTTTGGTTGGACTAAGATAATTTAACTCCACGCCAAAGGACAGTTAATCAATCTCACCAATGACAATCTGGACAGAGCACTGTTGCTCACTATTCAATTCTGAACAGGTTTAGAATATAAATATTTTTTACTATGTCATTATGTCAGAGTAGAGTGTTGTGGGTTGGGATTTTTTTTTTTTTGAAAAGAACAATAACTGGAAGACATAAAGAGGAAACAAGGTTAGACTATTTGTTCCACTTTTCCACTGTTGAACGTCTTGTCAATTAAAAAGTTACTCCGAACAGTTTCAGTTTTTCACATCATCTCACTGAAGTCCAGCTTAAGCCACAGCAACCTTAATGACTGTTCCAGCACATAAAAATGTGGCAGCTGCCAACCTCAGTTTAAAACAGACTCCTTTATTTGCCCTACTTTCTATCCAAGAAAGAAGCCTCATTGTCTCCTGATTAATGCAAAATTAAGGAGTTCAGATTAGTCTGCACACAACAAAACTACACTATCTCCTCTTTTCAAACTGCTCAAGAACAGAAACAGATCTGATGCAAGCAAATGCAATGAAGAGTACAGCAAAAGTGATCCAAGAGAATGAAAGCTTTTAGCATCCTTCACTATGAAGCGAGTCACTGGAAACTGAACATTCAGCATGACCAGCAGCTTAATAAATAATCTGTGATGTGATGACTGCTTACATATTACACTAGCCACTAAAAACACATCTCACTCGTTTCAACACCTCATGTGGCTAAAGTTGATCCTTCGTTTGTCAGATTTTAGGTACTATTTTTGCAATCTTCCAGCCTGAGGAAAATTTAGTAACTTATACTTGATTGTTTCAGTGGTGTCATAGGTGGCACAATTCCTTCCCATTCTCTGTTGGGTTGTGTTTTCTTATTACTTGCTCAATTGCTATAGCTTTTCAGTGTTAAAAGAAATCACACAAGTATTCCTCAAACACAAGAGCAACTTGCTACCATTATTAAAAGACAGCTCAGCATATGAAGGAAGATTATTAAGAATACACACATCTACAATTATTCCTGCATATTTATCAATAAACTAGATGAAAAGTTACTTTAATAGGGGGTAGGTGTTCCTCTACACATAACATTCTGCTTGCCAGATTCTCTAAGGCTGGCAGCAACTACAGGACTGGAAGATCTAAAGAAATTTTAAATCCTGTGGCTGCTGTTCAAGCTAACAGACCAGAGGTACTGTATACAATACCTAACTGGCTCGGTATTGTTAACAAACATGTCACTGAGCCTCGGGGACGCCTGGGGTATACACAGGTAGTTATCTCTAAACATCATTCAGGCATGCAAAATGCCCCAGAGATTTAACAATGAGCAATACTGTGCATTCTATAACAAAAGGTGTTATTACTCCATTCTTTCTTCTATTAAAGCACTGCAGGATGTTCATACAATGATTTACATGTACTTCAGATCTGGAAACTTTACAGGTATGACTTAGTTCCTTAGCATGTTCTTCCATATTGTTATGATGCTCTGTCTACAAATGTGAAAATCAATTAGTGTTGCCAATGCTGATTTTCTCAATGGAAAGAAAACCAAAATAACAAATATTTTGTTGGATCTTTTCCCACAGCTGAAATAAAAAGCTTCTAAAGTTTTTTCTGATAAAAAACCCAAAACCAAAAACACACTGCCTCAGAGTCTAAAGTTTGTTAGCTTAAGCTCATTTTGTTATCAATCTGAAATCAGTTCTAACAGAGACTGGCTACCCTCATTGTTCTGAAAATAGTGCCACATACACATGCACAATTCAACAAGCCCACAGTGACATGCAGTAACAGCTCAAGGAGGTTATGGTGGGGAAGGAAGTAAAAAGAGTTTTTTCTGGCAACATTGGTGGGTGTGGGGAGAAGTGGTCTGCTACATGCATGCTAAATATGGTGGAACATTTAGATACCCTACCTGAGGGGTGATCCGATGAGCAATGTAGGAGGGGTAGGATTACTCCCTGCATTGTGCCGGCGTCGTACTGCCTGACGCCTAAATGTGCTGCGTTCACGGCGAAATGTGACAGTCTCCTCGCTGGCTTGTGCTGCTGCATCAAGACAGACTTTAGGTCAAATAAGAACCCATCCTAGTTACGTACACAGTAACTTAAGTCTCCTTTCTTCCCCCTTACCCTCCCCAAGTTAATGAACTTGGCCTGCAACAAAAAGCAGCTCACGCACTAACTGTTCAAATAACCTGCCTCAATACAGGATAACAACACACAGTTAGTAGTGAAAATCTGGGTGTTTGGGGAGTGGAATGTGCCTGTTCTTTATATTCAAGAGCTTGGGGTTTTTTTTCCCCCCACCCCCAGTTTCAAATATCAANATTGAAAAAAAAAAAAAAAAAAAAAAAGTCAGATAGCCCCAGCCTCTTCCATTTGCACAGGGCTGGAGGAGACCAAAACTGGTTTCACCCTTTACCTCATTTAACACATACTTAAAAAGCCTAAAAACACAATGTAGAAAGTCTGTCTTCTACTCCTCACCAGAATATCCCCTTCAATTTTATAACTTCTGTCAAATGGGCAGGGTTGAGGTTAACCTCGCAATCTCCTCAAGGGAGGAAAGTAAGTTGGGGTTTTTTGCTTGTTTGTTGTTTTGGGTTCCCCCTCACCCCCCCAATAAGCACCAAGGAACATATGTTGCTTATTTTTGACTAGTTAAGCTGATTTGGAAAAGTAGTGTGTTGAAATCAAATGAAAGAAGCCTTTTTAAGGATCGGTGATTTTTGCAACATCCCACGCCCCCTCCCCCCAAAGAAACCCAAACAATAAAAACATTTGGTTCTCTTAAAGCAACACTGTAAAATGCAGTCTATATATATATTCAAAGGTAATCTTTTTCCATAGACTATCTCCCCAAAATTCACCCATGCTCTCTAAGCTTTACACACTGAACAAAATTAGGTTTAGACTGCTTCGTGGTGTGTCTACAATGTCAGTCTTCCTCTAGAACCAAGGAAGCTACTAACCAGTCTGAATGCAGAGTACTAGAAAGCTCAAATGAATGGGTCACAGAGAAAAATAGGTTTTGGCAAGCAAGTGGAGGAGAAACAACAAACCAACAACAACAAGAGTCAGTGCAACAGGAGAATCACCATCCTGAAGGGGAAGTCACAACTTGCTACCCAAGAAGCCTGTTACTAGAGTGAGAAAACCAAGGATTGTGTCAAATAAAAATAAAATTTAAAAGAACAAAAGAAGGAAAACCAGCAAACCACTGTGGGAGTAATGTATTTTTTCTTGTCAGAAAGATCACAGGTAGAGTAGCCCATGCTCACTTCAGCACATGTACAGCACCTCTGCTGTTAAGCTTTCCAAACTTAACAGCAAGGACCCCAACGCTTGCCTACAGTGAACAGCAACCTACAGCCACCTTTACTGCCACAGCTCAAGCAATGAAGATGCATGGAACAAGAGTTTAACTGCATCCATGAAGCACAGGTTATCAAGTTAATAGTGTATATGAACCTTCATTCTATAATTTGCTTTAAAAGCTAAGAAGCTATATGAAGAAATTACTTTAAGATCAATATCCAAAGTCACAAGCATTTCATCACCAAAATCTTGAAAGTTTAAGACATCCTTAATTCTGTCCAATTCTGTATTTTCAGAACTGTGGAACTGCTCAGTTCCTCCTCACTCTGCCACAACTGTTAGTGTTATTCTAAGCAAGCAGAGATGACCTTGTCAGTGTATTTCAGGAAGAATTTAGTACGTTTCTCTTTGGGCAGACTATATACAGTTTTATGCTTTAATGCACAATCTAATTTCTTCAAGGACTTCTTAACAGTTCAGTATGAGAAAGTAAAACACGCTAAATGAGGTCATATGAACCCTGATTTTTCTGGTGGATTAACATACAGCAGGTCAAAACTGCCCACTAACTTTGGGTGCCAATTTGTAAAGTTCAGTTTTTCCATTGCACACATAAGCACATAAAACTCACTCACAGTACAGCTTCCATTGAATTCAGATGCAAAAGCAATTCCACATATTTCTGCTAATCAGGTCATAGTTAAGCATCAGGAAAGAACAGCAACTGAATTGAAATGAAAACATCTTAAATACAATTAGGATAGTAAACAACAGCATTACATCTTAATTATAATTTGCAACTACTTAGCAAAAGCAGAACCCAAGTGTTATTCTTCAGTCAGCATACTTAATACTGACAACATGAACGCTATTTTCTTTATCCAGTAACTACCATCTTCTGGAGAAACCGAAGCCTGGATTATGGTAACACCAGAAGTCCTTCCTACAGTGACAGCTCCAGGTTTTCCTGAAGCAAGTCTACCTCAGGAACTGACTGAAACAGTGTTCTGTGGGGAAAACAGATTACAAAATGTAGAAGGCTGTAGAGCTTTTCAGCACAAGTCCTGAGTCTAACCTCATGCAATGCCTCAAAGCTACATATTGAAATCATGACTGAGTCAAAAATTAAAACACCTACTTGTGCAGAAACTATCACTTCAAACAAGAAGTAGGGAAAAGGCAAGCAAAGTTTGGTTTGGATTTTTTTATTTTAAAATAACTACAAACCCCGCTCCCACAAACCAAACAAACCCCAAAACACTTTAAAGACCATGTAGGATTAAAAAGAAGAAACACACACACACACTCCCACCCTAGTACGAAAAAATACTGACGTCAACACATTATTTTGGTTTCTACTTGTCTTAAATGAGAGGGAGCATTACAGCTGCTCATGAGGCCATCAGTAGGATGTAACGAAGCTCCTGAACTATCCTCTATCATGCTCTGAAAGCAGCTTAATCAAAGGCAATAGTTTTGCTTTAACATAAATAAGCCTCCTTTAATATTTAAAAGTTAACACCACGTTTTGATGTTTAAAAGAAAAACTAAGCAGATCAAAAAGCATCCCTGTAGGGTTTCTTAAAACATGTTTTTAGACCATTGCTCACAGTTCTCCAACACTGCTACTTAAATGCACTTTTGCTACACTCCAGAAAGCTATCATTCAACTTCTATACTCACTTACAAAACCTAGATCTGTCAGGGATTTTACAGTTCCTCTAGAACTGTAGCAAAGAAACTTCACACCTTAAAGAGTATTTCCCGTTGAAGTCTTCTCTTTTTGGTTTATTCCAAACTTCCATGTCTAAGAATTACACTGCGCTAACGTCAAGAAACTTAAGTATATCTTTTTTCTGTATCCTGTCATGAATTTGAGCCCACAACATTATCAGTTCTCAAGAGCAGAAAAATCAAGTTTGAAGTTCTAGGTGCATGACACTGAAATACAAACCTACATCTCAGAGAGCAATAAAATCAAAGGAGACCTCACAACAACTTTGTAGCAAACAACTCCCCCACATCCATTCCCATCTATAATATACCTAATTTAAAAGGGAAGAAATTTCACTTTTGTTTTTATTAATGCTACTGTGCATATAGAGACATTCACTGAATTGCATTCAATTTCTTTCATTACTTTTCTGACTGGGAAAAAGCCAAATTTGCAGTTAGGCTCTCTGAAAGCCACAAGAAAATCATTTGCCATTGCACATTTAGAACGATACTTGCATCCCAACAGAAGACCTACATTTTGTTCTAGACAAAATTCCACAGTAACAAATAATTCACAAGCCTTTGTCAGACAGCCAGGAATGCCTTAACACATGCTGAACTACCCTGCCTGCAGGCTATGCTTCCCCAAAATTTCTCTCTGTACTACCCAAGTGTGTTTGATGTGGATCTCTGTAGTTCTTAAATCTTTTACACAGTAGAAGACATCAGGTTTTACAATACAATAATACAATTACTGAACAATACAACTATCTTCAAGAATATAAAATGCAAATATTTTCTTTCAAACAATAACATTTACATATACAAACAAAAAAACCACATTTACAACATCACTCTGGATGTATTGCTGCTTATTACACAAACTCAGAAGATGGAAACTGCAGAACCATGAGACGAATAAGCAGAGTTTCCCAGTTTAATTGCATCAACAAGTCCCACTTAGGAAAAACCACTAAACCCAATGTCTCAGATGCATTTTGAAATACAGATAAATTCTTCCCAAGTAAGAAGCCTCTGGATAGATAATATGGAGGTAAGTCAGAAGCAGAATATCCATTGGGAAACCTCCAGAGTTCTCTGGATAAAACCCCACAAATTCCAGGCTCACTAGAGAGAACAAAAAATCCAGACAGTGGAAACAAAATCCCTCACTAGATAAAACAAAAAAAGTACACTACTTGAAGTGTAGATGGTTTTGAGTACGAGTCAGGTTAAGCACAGTTAAATATGTGCACAGGAGCCAAGTGATGCTGGGCCATGCCATTTTTCTCCCTATCAAACAGGAAATTGTGCCCTAAGTATTTTCAACCACCTGTAATGACCATCCCTACAAATACCCACTGGAAGTAAAAAAGGTGTATGGCTCATAAGCCATAGAATCAGTTTTCTAACACTGACCATCCTTTGTCAAATTGGATAGCTGAAATGTAACTCTTCTGTACCAAGCACCTACATCTCATGCAAGCTGAAAAGCTGGAAGAAGCTTCTCGTGCAAGCTGAAAACCTGGGAGAAGCTATAAACCACACACAGTTGTTGGTTAACGTTCCCCCCCCCCTTCTGATGACTGAAGCATTCATAGTTTATCCTCATGAGCCCCAACACAGTTTTTAAAAAACATACTTATCAGATACTGAAGTAGAAAGGAGTTTGATTCAGCCCATATACTCTGTATAAAGTCATTTAGCACCATGAATTATGCACCATTATAGGACATACAATTGTAGGGGATTCTTACTGTTCTCTGCTGAAAACACAAAATATTGCCTTATACTTTTAGAAGTCATGGTGGGTGGACATTTAATGAAAATCACTAATGGCATTTTCTTACTAATGGAGATGTGGGCAGTACAGGAGAAACAATGAAAAAGAGGAACATCTTTAAGAAATAAAGAAATAAACTTCTGCTACAGAATAGGACAGAGAAAAACACCATACAATTTAATAAGAAAACATTGTCTCAACAACAAAACCACACACACGGCCCCAAAAACAACCCCAGCGACAATAAAAAAGGATAACAAGGCAAGTAAAGACTAAGACCTCAGTGTTGTGGTTGAATGTGTGAGAAAAACAAGGTAGACTAGGCCCGAGGAGTACTTACAATTACATCAAACCAGTCACTACAACAATCTGAAAAGGAAAACATCAAGCAAGGAATAACCAGGACAGTGCAATTATCTGCTTTCAATTCTGAACCAAACGTTTTCACAGACCAGCTCAAACAAAATTCTGTGCTAAGACACAAAACTAGGAGTCTGTTATTCCCACTGTATTCCCCACTTGAAACATTTCACTTCAACATCAAGTGCTACTCGAACAGGTTTCTTCACCATAATGTTAATGGACGTAGAGTCCAACAGCTAAAACCACTTCAACTTATTGCCTGCCAAATATAACCCCTATGTGTCTGGCGATATAGGTATCAATAGCTAGTCCAAACAGCAGAAAGATGTTCATAACCTATACTCATCTTTATGAAATTTTAATCTGACCTTGTATGTGGATTTTTTCACCTTAAGGAAAAGAATGCTTTACATCTTTAGCCTTTCCAGCAGGGATGCAGCAGTGAATACCTTTCCAGCGGTATCATCCATCAGCATATCACACACCAGAAGTCATGATTGTTTTGAATGGGCTTCAATTAACTGTAACACCAAATGGTAATTAGTAGGCAACTTGGATATATTCTAGAATGAGGTATCATGGTGGTGTGGAAGGCCACACATGGCTGCACTGGGCAGCAATATGAGGACTTCCACTATAGCTCAGAGCTCTCAGAATTGTTCTTGGCTGTATGTACAACAATAAATCCAGCTATATCCAGAAAAGAGCATTTTAAAAGTGGGTGATAAATTTAAGCAGACTCAGTTCTGGTTTTAGCAAGTATTGAAAGTTCTTATTCAGCTCCTGTTTGAGACGAACACTTGGCAAATACTAAACAAATTTACACACACCACATACTACTGGCCAGTGAAACCGAACCATTCTTTCCAAGTCAAATAGAAATCGTGCAAAGTACTTGCACAAACACTACCAATCCAATATATTTTAACAAACTGACTCCCACAGCAATGAAATGTGTTTTAAAACAGCTATCACTCCTGGTTTCTTTGAGAGGCTTGACTGAATTTAACCAGGGGCAAGTTCTACAAATACTCCTTCCAAGGAACAATAGCAAAACATTACACGAAGTGTTGCTTGCTTCATTTCTCTATTTTAGTACATGTGTAATACGCATTTGTCATCAAGTATCCTGAATTTCCTTCAGGCAGCTCTGCAGACGACACACTAATACCAAGCAGGTTTCCACCAAGTGACAGGAAGCCTCTTAGCAGACACTGGGCATTGTAAAGCACCGAGCAGTCACACACGGTCCTGGCTCTCAGCAACCAGTGCTGCAAGTTGGAAACTTTCAGGTGCATTTGTTCCCCACTGTCACCTTTATGGAGTCATGCATTTTTCAGGAAGACTGTAGTTGTTATTGCTATAAGCCCTTGTATTATCTCTAAATACCAGAAGGGGACAAGTCAGGCAAGACAGAGGCCCTACACTGCATACTGAAACTGCATCTTTCTTCAGTAGGCAGCAATTAACAATTAGTCAATGAAAGATTTGTGACAAGTGTTACTTCACCGTTAAGTTCCAAAACCGCAAAGTTCCATTTCAGCCTCCCACATCACTTCTGACACCATTTAAATCTTTAAGTATTTAATGGCAACATCTCAGCTCTACTGGAATGACAATATTCAGAATCAGAGGTAACTTTTACACACAAAAACTAAGACACAGTAACATTATGTCTTCCAAGTCAGACTTTGGTTAAGGCTAACGCTGCCATTTCGAATGGCATTCTGCATCCAAGAAAGAGGTAACAGAATTCAGTCTTTTGGTTCCAGTAAAGAACCTTATAGGGATGAGAACCATCTGACCAGTTAGAGGAAAGGCCCTGCTGGACACAATTAGAGACAGCTAACACACACAGCTAGATTACAAAAACTTTACACAGCTTCTAATACCTCCCTCAGAGTTTGATATTGATGCAAAACTGTTTGGTTAAGTTGTCTGGATGCATACTGACAGACTCACAGAAAAATGACCAGAAGTTCCATTTTCTGCAGTTGTATCAACTCCACCCAAAGAAAACACAAACTACAGCCATCAGAACCATGTAACAGTTCTACGACACAGGTAAAATATGTAATACCTGAAGACCACATGCAACATAAGCACAGTAAAAAAGGGTGATGTATCAGTAAGAGCTGACATGATCAGTGGCTGCACAGCAGAGATCCAAGATGTGGCTTTCACGCTGGGAAGGGTACTGCCTAATGATGACAGGTGAGCACACCTAAGCATACGTGTACAGAAACACACACAGTGAAGAGATGAACACACTCCCATAAGCCAAAAGGAAGTGAAGACTCTAATCCAAGCTCACAGAAGGCCATTTTTCCTGCTGGTAGAGATGTTCTGAACTCACAATACACGAATGAACAATGTGCAGAAGGAAAAATACAGTACATCGCATGCAGTTATTTAAAGAACTTAAATAAATCTTTAATTACAACAGGCTGTAAAATAAAGCAACTTCAAAAGTGCATCTTTCACAGTTAACATACAACCGAGGGAGAACATTTGACTCTGTTCAGACCATTTTTTTTTTTTACAATACCACTGTGCTGCATACAGTACTGTTTCGTTTAGCTTTTTACGTCTCTGCGAACAGTAATCCAGGAATAACTCGCATCTGACAGGAACCAAGCATAGGACAGTATCAAGGTGGTGTTCCTAAAACATTGTGAGATATCTAAACAGCTTCATCTAACTCATAATCCATCAGTTCACTAGGTCTTTTTAGAAGTTGAGTAGATAAAAAAAGACAGGTGTTTTGCAATAGCTGTTATCCTAGTTTATTAGGCAAGCACCACACACACTTAATTACAGAATTTTCAGATGTCGTTTGTCTTCATCTTGATGAACTGCAATTTCTATTCAAATGCACAAGTTATCTTATAAAAAGTGAGTCATTTACCACCTCCCGGCACAAGAAGATAGAAATGAAACTGCTAAGTTGCATTTGCTGAAGTATAAGATGTGCACAGTTGTACAGCATCCTGCTTACCAGAAGATTACTCAAGGCTATATCCATTACGAAACGCGTTCTCAGTTAAACATCTAATAATGTTCTTTTTAGTTTACTCCATAAAGGCCTAAAAGGAAGTTATAATTATGATTTAAATCGTATTTGAGAAATATTTGCTGACTGACAAAAAAAGAGCTGGTATTAATACAAGTTTTTTTGGTTATCCAGTGGGCATCTGTTAATTATGTTTCAAAAAGCTACCATAAACAATCACAAAATCAAAAAAATTGTATAACTCTAAGCAGGAAGATGGACTAGACAACACCAAAAAGTTCCATCCACCAATTCTCTGATCTTATATAAAGTTGAACAAAGTTTGTTCTCCATGCAAATAAGTTAGTCTTCTCAATTTCTATACACGTCTTTAGAAACACTTCCATTAAGGTGAAGACAACTCAACAGCAGGAAACAGTAAACACAAAGCAACTTAGATCCTAAGAAGCAGAAACATTTTTTCTACTTACTATTAGACACAGGTTAAGTCCAAAGATGAAAAAAAGGCCAAATTAAAAAAGTATCTGTTACAAAACTTAGAAGTTGTAACTACCAAAACCAAACCACCAAATGATGAAAATACACAGAATAAAAAACACTAGGAAGTGAATAGCACAAGAAAGGAATTGTTCAGATTTATCATGAACAAACATATTCTACGTAATTATTGGTTTGGTGCTAGACATAACTGCACAAGTATTTAAGTAGTGCTAATGAGAAGTGACTTTTGCTCTGCTTCCAAAAAAACAAGGCAGAACATCATTAATTTCTTACAATCAAAAAGGAAACATTTCAATTGGTAGTACAAAACAAAATGTAGCATGTGTTATTGATGTGATGTCAGCACATCTAGAGAACCTGAATCCAAATTGTTTCCTACAGTTTTCCTGAAACCTGTGGAGAAGTATTACTTGAGTGGTCACCACTCATCATAGTTATTAACAACTTCGAAATTAGTGATCTACACAAAGTTTGAAAGGTAACATTGAGGAGAACAGTCCAGCAAGAATGATACAAGACTTCACTGCTTAAGCTCTACGGACTCCCATCTTTAAGATAGTTTTTAAATGTGTTAGGGCTTGTCTTTCTCACCATTTCCTTCTTCAGAAGGGCCATCAAAATATTTGGCAATATATGGCATCAGTCAGGCACTGACTGTTTCACACTGCTGAAGACTGGTGAGCACAGATGTCTGAACATGTTCTGTAAGGTGAAGTATATTAATCACCCTTGGCACATTAGGAGAGAAGGGTTTTAAAGCTGTAATACAAACCAAAATTAAACCTTGTGCTAAGGAAAGCCTACAGTCAAAAAGGTAAACATACAGCAGATCTTTTTTTGAGATAAGTTACACTCAGCAGAAAGAGTTGTCACTTTAACAAGTCATAGTAAGAATGTGGCCAAGTGTTTAGCCTGTTTAGTTTGTACTAAAAATGCAACCTGGACTCTTTCATTAATGCTACAGCAGAACTCTTCTACTAGGAATGACAGACAGAACACACCAATATATGCAGAGTTTTCATTTGGTCTTGTAGGGGAATGTGTGGTTTTGGTTTGGGTTTATTCTGTTTTAAGTGAGCTCAGACTTTCAGATGCTCTAACTGCAAACCAAGTCTCATCTAACCAGTAATCAATACATAAGTTCTGTGCAGCACACTTTTCCCCTTAGAAATTAACTGAAGCCATTTGTACAGTTTGCTCCCACATCAGTGTCAAGGGAAGGAGGAGGAGTACAGTGAAGTGAACTACTGGTCACATCTCCTTTTAAGATAGGAGAGTCACTATATTTTGCTCACTCAGTCCAAACAATAAAGACAGTACATTTGCTAACATTAAAAAAACCTCACAGACAAACCACACCTAGCTCTTGATCTAACATACAGTTTTAATGAAGATTTGTGCGTTTTGCTAACAAGATACCTACGAGCTAGCATGAATTCCCCTCAAACAATCCCAGAAGTCAGAATGAGGTAAGTAGCAAGCCCATACTGCTCTGAAAATTTTTTTTTAAACCCACTTATCTTCCACAACACAGAAAGCTTTCCAGTTAAGGTAGTTAAGTTGGTTAACCAGTAAGTAAGAAACTGAAATGTTGTAACAAGAGCACCAACATAGTTTTTTTGATACCAGCTGCTACAGTTAAGTTCAGTACTCACATCACACCTAGCAAAGCAATAGCTACAGAAAGTTAGAGGAAACTACATCGCTCTCTCCAGCACAGGGAATTTATTGTGTTCTCATAACGAGGACCCAAAAAAACATCCCAAACCCAAAGTAAACAACCCTGTCTAGCCAACGGCAAGGCTAAGCAAAACCAAACCCCTACGAACTCCGCTTACTAACTAGAGCATCATAAAAATGCACAAATTTGAAGTAGCATAGTAAGGATTTGGGGGGTTTCTGACACCACCTCAAGTCATGCCAGAGGTCATCTAAAAAAAGTCAGCAGTAACTTCAACCAACCTCTCTCATGATCTCAGTTCTCTAAACTTCACAATAAAAGACAAACATTTCTCTTTTATTGGTAACTTCAAAAATGGAACACATAATTTGACATTTCAGTAACACAATTAAGCAGGTGTCATGTGACCACAAGTATTTTAAGATATAGCTCTGTACAGTAGATTCCCAATTAAAAGCCCCTAACACCCCTACCTACAGATTTCACAGAAGTTGTTTGAAATCAGTTCCCATTTTGGTAGATCACACAGGAGGTTACGAAGGAAGTATTTTTGTCAGTTTTACTACACAGGAAAAGAAACAGGAGGACACCTAAGTATAGCTGTAACTTAAGTCACAGATACCAGACTCATTTACATAACACAGCAAAGGCACTTCCGGTAGGTCATTTACTTACCTCCACTTGCCGAGTCTTGCTCTTCCCCTTCAGGAAATGTAGCCTGGCTTGGTAAGCTATTCCTAGAACGTGTGACTGACTCTAAGTGTGAAGCCCTTCCCAACAGAGATAGCTCATCTAGCACCTCTCCTTCTTTGGCTTCCAAATCAGATTTTGAAGTGGTTAACTGTTTTATGTTACCTGGTGCCATTAAGCTATTTGGGTCATTTAAGCAAGCCACAGTACCGCTGTCCAGGCTTAACACTCTGGCACGATTCTTGGCACTGTTTGTGCTAGAAGTCCGACGTGTAGATCGTTTTTTGCTAATTCCTTCAGAGCTTACATGGATTTTGTGAGCATTGTCAAAGTCTGTGCCCCCACGTTCTTTAGAAACGTATTTGGTCTTTAGAGCACTGTACTTTCCCTCAGGAGACTGGCAGGAATGGGAGGTGGTGCTGGAAGAGCTATCACTGCTGAACTGGTGAGCTGACTGCATACTTGATGTCCTGCTCAAGTCACTTTGATCACTGGAGTCCTCATCGTGACAAAAGACAGCGCTGTGAGGTTTAGTACCAGATACACCTCGGAAGGAAACATACTCCCTGTGCCGACTTGAATCAAAGCTACTAGCACGCTTTTTTCCTGTCCTCCTCCGGCTGGACTTATGGGTAGAGGCTGTTCGATGTATTAAACTAGAAGATTTTGGTCGAACATCTCCTTCTTTGTGTTTTCCACTTGTTTCTTTAGAAGCTCTTGAATCTCCTAAAACAGTTAGTTTCTCACTCTGCTCATCTCTCTGTTCAGCAGCTTTCCCAGGTGGCTTGTCAGCTTGCGTAGTCAGTTCATTGGCATGTGGGTTCTTATTGGCCTCCTCTGAAGCAGAGGCACCAAGGCCTTTCTGACTGTGCATCTCATCAGATGCATTAGAACCCTTTACCTCTAGAACACCATCCTTAGTGCTCACTTCTACAGCAGTCCTTTCGCTACTAGTTCTTTTGTCAGTAGAACTGTCATCCGAGTCAACACTACAGCCCTTTTTCTTACCATCCCTTTTCTCCTCTCTAGGAGACTCCTCCTCGTGCTCCGACAACACACTCTCTATGTGTGTTGAGCTTGTATGTTCGCTTTTGTAGCTACTGATGGTACTGTTAGTGTCACGATCTGTTCCACTGCAGTAGCTTTCTGTTGAACCACTGCTTCTAGTACTCAGGCTTCTCAGACTGTCCACGCTTTTGTCTGCTTTCAAGGATTTGCTTTTCCCACTCTTAGTCAATGGTTGAGGGCTGCTACTCTTCAGAATGTCATCTAATTGAAAAACTCCTGAAATGCAAGAACTCTCAGCCAAGGACTCTCTGGACCCAGACGGAGGCTTGGAAGCTTCTAACTCGCTCACAGGATCTAGTCCTCGTTTTTGCTGATAGAGGGGGAAGTCATTTAGTGAAGCATCTGGAAAAGCAACAGCAGAGCTAGAAGTCCTTGGTACACCTCGTGGTCTGTGATCTTTCCTGTAGGAGTGAGAATGCAGAGTTACAAGTGAAGCTACGTCTGCATCACATGCACTGGTTTTAGACTGGTCCACAAGCTGGTTGTTCGAGAGGCAAACTTTGTCACTGTTGTCTCTTGGTAAATCCTGTCCAGAGGATAATGAAGGTTGGATGGAGACAAATGAGTCATTCGACACCAGCCGGAAAAGCTTCCGATCAGTTGCCAGATCTGCACAAGTACATATTTGAAAAAAGTTAATGTAGAACACTCATGTAAGGTAGATTGTATAAATTTAAAACAGCTTACATCTAAGTGAGTAAACTTACAAACACATTTCCAAGTACTGTGCATTGCATCATCATTTAAAGTTTCCTAGCAGCTGGGCAAACGTCACTGTTTTTTCAATAAAACAAAAGCCATCCACACCAGCTGTTTTTGCACCTTGTGAAAGACACCATTCTGGCAACCCCTCAGCCTTCACCTCTGAGCACCTATCTCAGGCAGTTTTCACATACACCAAAGTTTAATCGTATAAAGGGTACTCTGCCTTTTGTTCTATTTCTTACATGCAATAACTGCTTCACAGCAGCTTTACTATTACAGAAGAGAAAAGGGCAAACTTGATTAACACTGGGAGGGAGGCTAGGGAGCATGGAAATCCTCTTTCTGACCAGATCCCAAGTAAGCTCACAGTTCACAACAATGCAGGCACTGGCACAGGTGTATTGGTACTACAACGGACCTCTAAGTTACTGAGTTTAACAGCGCAGTTTTTGAGGTAGTAAAAGCAAGTCACAAGGATTTGCTGTTAGTTCTTGGTCAGAGCAATCAGTTGTTATCCATCATAAGCAGTCTTCTGTCCAAGTGTCCACCTGCTAGTAGCACTGAAAGTCAGGTTACTTGTATTTTTGGTACTGCCATTAAAAATAGATCTGGATTCCTACTGATCTTACCACAACTGCTAATGTTTTCTGCAGTGTACTTGCACATGTTTAAGTCCAGAGACCTCACGAACAGTTCCATTACTCAGATGAGCATGCTGCCTATTGCAACAGCACAGACACCTGTAACACTCTATTTTAAAGACTTTCTACGCTGCATCATACAGTAATGACCAAAAGGAACACATCAGTCTGATTAGATCGGTCAAAATGAACTACATTATTCCCAGAGTTAGTTTCCTGCTAATTATCAGGTACTTCATAGTCAAACAAAATATTTCTTTACACTTTTAAGCTGTTTCAGTGTGAGCAGACTTCTTTCCTGGCAATGAAGCTAAATGGAAAAATGAGATCTGAAACAGAATTAGACAACCCAAGAATGCAAGCCAGCGGCTTCCTTGCATACTACAGAACTCCAATTGCACGTGTATTAGAAGCAGTCTAAAGTCTGTGTAGCTCCAGAAACACAGAACTTGATGCAGGATTACTTATTTCACAGAAAAGAATACTCGATTTAGAAATTTATTTGGCTGTATGAGAAAGCAAAGAACATTACTCCATAATACAAGTCCATGAATACTAGGACACTTTCTGTACGAGAGAGATCACCTATAGACATAAGCCATAAGCTATACGTCCAGCAGTAAGACAGTAAATATTTATCACCTACTGGAAGATACCAGAACAAACACACCGCCAAAGAATAAAGTATTCAACCTACACACCTCAGAAACTTAAAGTAATCAAGAAAGAAAACAAATCTTCAAGACACCCTTTCCTAGAATCTATGAATGAATTGCATGAATTTATTTAGCACATTAAGCAAAGGGTCCTTGGTAACAAAATACTGTTTAATATGCAGAAGAAATCTTACCTTGTTCTTCACTCCCTTCTTTACAAAGGCTAGAACTCTGGCCAAGGCTTAAACTGATATCATCAGAGGTCTTGGCAGTGTCAGTATCTCCTGTGAATTAAGGAAAAAGTGTACTAGTGCCCAAAGTATGAAGACCTTCATCTATATACACTGCAGATTTCTCACCTGTCATGAAAATGTTTCTTTTATTTCTTCATTTGAAGGTAAACAATGATAACAAGTAACACAGTTGACCACTTAGAGATAAGTATAGTCTACTCCATTTCTCTAAATTTGTATTTAATGGAAGTTTACATTCAACTACGCAGACCTTCCATGAAGAACTGGAAAACCACCTTATAGAGAAGTCCATGGAAATATTTTTCCTTAAAGATGTATCTATCTAAGCATTCCTTTTTGCACTGCTGCAAAAAAAAATGGGGTGTAGTTTGCAACAGAATACTTGTAAAGATAGAAAAGTTAGGAAGGTGACAAAAGGTCTATACTGGTTTGAGGCTAATTGGAATATTTTAATGGAGAACATTACATTCTAGGTTGTGAAAGTAAAACAATGGTGATGTCTACTTCACTCATACTCTTGATGAGATGTTTAATAAGAATACAAACATAGATAAGACAGTGTCTCTCAGTCTGTCTCTGGGAGTCATGTGTCCTCTACTCTGCTGAATAATCAAACTAACCACTCTGCTTCTAACCCCCCAGCCAATCCTCCAAACTCATCTTGCACATAAGCCAAACCCTGGGGGTAAGGTAGAGGGGTGGGGAGAAGGTGGAAGGGTGGTTGGGAGTCCCTCCTGGGGACTCCAATTTCNGGGGGGGGGCAGGGAACTCGCAAATCATCACAAGGTCAAATCTCATTTTGTCTATTAATAAATTTACAAAACAGCAGTTTTGGATATTACAAGTCTTTTGTGGCTCAGAGGATCTCACAAGGGCTGTGCCAGACAACACTTTTGCTAGATGACAAGCAACTAGGAATAATCAAGTAACTGAAATACAATACCAGAAGGACAATTGGTTGCACAGAACTCAACACAGTAGGGAATAGTCCACTCAAACTCCTCAGTTCTTTATTTACAAGCGAAATAAAACCCTGTTGTTACATGGAAAACAGAACATGGATTGCAGAAAGCTCACTCCTAGTGTTTTAGGCACATAATGCACAACTCCAAGGAAGACTTCTTTCAATTGGAAAGTGTTGCACTTAGCTCACAAAAAAGTTTTACGTGAACCAAGTAGTTCATCCAGGTAGTATTTGCAAACAACATGGTATGCAGTAGTGATTTGAAGTAGTTGTAGTTGAAGATGCAGTAGAAGATTTGAACTACTGCAAGGTAGTTTTAAGTAGGCAAAAATCTCACCTTTGATGGTTGCTGCTGTTGCCAGACGAGATAACCCAGATCCAACCTAGAAACAAAGAATTATGTATAAAGCTGCAAGCTTTCAGGAATTACCCAGCTATTGTTTCCTATTGCTGTAATGTATGCATTTGCCTGTACACCTAGGACAGATTTTCAAAGATACAGCAGCATGCAACAGTACAGTGCTGTAAAATCCTTTGGTTCAGAATGTTTCCACTGCAGACATGGCAAACCATCTACCCAAGAATCCAACTGTATCACTGCATTCTGTTTTATAGTCCAGGTACTTTTGGATTTTACAATGCTGATTTTGAAATTAGTTTCTAATCAAGGAATTTTCTTTGAAAGAAAGTGGAAACAAACTACTAGTGTGGTGGTACGCTAGCAACTGCTGCTGTAAAACTTAATATGTAATCAAGTCATTAGGGTTGCCTAAAACCCTTAAAGACCATGTTAATATAAAACTTATCTGTTTGACATAGTAAACACCAAGTTAAATCCATAAACCGTTTCACCAGAAGAGACACATTTTCATCAAGGTTAGTTCTGAGATCTGTCAAGAGCTGACCCAGAGATCAGGTAACCAAAGGACCTAAGTGTTGGTACGTGGAAAATCTCAGCAGCATGCACATGGGGTATGGTGATATGATCCCAGTTGTCAGTTGAACAAACTTAAATCAGTCTTTTCTATTTATTTTATCTTATTCCTCCCTCTCATTCATACAAGTACAGTTTTTCTTCTGAAGAGTTTCCGAGCACACAGATTACTGTTACCTCAAAACACATAAGCTATTAATGGAAGACCGAAGTATTCCTTGACCTATTCTTGGTTATTTCTTACAAGCACATTTCAAAACTTGTAATATCTGCTTTTCAGCCAAGTTCACTGCCAACCAGAAGGCACAAACCTCCTTGTATGAAAATGGGCTAGCTGTTCAGGCTTGCAGCCAGTTTGTAACAAGTTGTTTTGCAGAGATGTTAAAGATAATTTCATCTTTCCTTCAATAATGTTTCTAATATCACCTTTCCAAGCAGTATACAAAACTGTGTCAATCAAAATCACTCAGAAATACGGTAAGGTTCAAAAGGAAACTCTGTATTCAAGATGCATTAAAAAAGACAGCAGTTTGACTTGACTACATACTTACTGGGATGTTGCTTTTCAAAAAGTACTAGTTCAAATGATTCTGGGGAAAAGAGAGCCTAAGTCTACAAACTTAAGTGCTTAAGTTGCTGTCTGTAAGCACAACGAATTTCAAATAATCTGAAGATACATACAGATTTTATTCAGTCATACTACAAAACAATGGGTTTGTTATGTGCAATGCAAAAAAACCCAAAAAACCAGCCAGAGCTTGTTAAATGTATTTTCCTTATTATTCTGTCATGCACACTTCCAGTTAGCCATCTTGCCATGTTTCAGCGTTTATTTTCCCCTTCAGTAACATGCCTTGCTGAATGCTGTAGCTGAATGCAAGTGCATCAGCATGGGGAAGCTATCTCACACAAAAAAATAAACAGATCTCAGATGCTTACCGTTCACACACCCTTTTGATGCTGCAAATTCTATCTCAGGGTACTTGTGAGCACTAGCTTTATCAGCATAAACACATTTTAAACACTATACTTCCTTTCACAGTAGCTTTAACTGTGTTATAGTTGTTAGCATTAAAGCACACAGGAAAACACGGTGAGCTTCTTCACATGCTTCATTTTAGAACTGTTGAACACATTTGGAATAATTTTTTTCCCCAAATATCAAAGAAATAGGATCCCCAGACTAGTTCTGTCTTACACAGATCATTGCTTCCTGTTCCTTTGAATACTACTAAATACCTGTTCTCTCTGAAAGGAAAAAAAAAAGCCACACACCACACACACCTCTTAGGACTATCCATGCTGCATAATGGTGCAGCATCCAGACAACCGCCACCATCAGCATAACACTGCTCTACATTACATACTGCTTGCTCAGGGAGCTAATTAGAACCACCTGGTATTGTAATACCACACAAAAGACTTGCAAGTAACTGAAAAATAGCTTCTCTGTCCTGAACATGATGCTGTATTGCTCATTGTCAACACAACTATACAGCCTGGCCAGTCAATCTGCTTGTCCTCAAGAGCTGGTAAAAGAAAGGTGCCATGACTGGTTAAGCATCATAAGCCAAACAGAACCAACAGCACATGCAGCACTCTGGAGGTTGAATGCATAAATCCAGCGGCTGTATTAAGGCAGCAGCACCACTTCCCCAGTGAAATTACGAGGCAACTAGAGCATAATGAAGTGGCATTAAAATCTAATAAAGACAAGTTCTTCAGTATTTCCATCTAGTGTGCACCAGCCCCTACTTATTGCCTTATTCCCGTCTTTACTGAAGTGTCTAAATTGTGATGATTTTCCAGAGGTCATCTAAAATCAACCAGTTTTAGTCTTTCCATTTCTACCAGTTTGTCTTGTCTTGCTTTGTGCTTGAGCAAATTAACATTTCTAACTGCAGAGTCTGAAATGTCAAAAATAATAACTTTCAGAAAGCCATTTAGCACTGCAAGAGATAATCAGCAGAAGGTATGTTTAAGGGAGACTTAACAGAAGGGTCCTTAAATTCAGTACAGCCGAAGTTAACCAATTAAGCATCTAAACAAGACAAGAGTAAGGGAGGAAAACAAAGTCAGAACATAAGGATGAAGTCACAGCTTGAGCTAACTAACAGCTCGCAATACCAAAGGAGGGGAGCGCACTTGGTACTTATCTGACCACATTCTGAGCCATTTTTATTTATTCAATCAAACAGAAGCTAATTGAGCAAAAGGGAGTATTTTTTCATGGGCTGGAACATGAGGTGGGATGAACAAGAGGTTCCGAAGAGTGCAATACCACCCTAATAAATAAGTTAAGAAATACAGAAAGGTAAATTGTTTATCCTAATGCAATTTTTTTAAAAAGCTAGTAAAAAAACCCACAACAACCAAATAAGCAAAACCAAATACTCCACATACTGCCAAGTCAACAGCAATACAGCAACAGCTGCAGTAGCTTTAGTTCTTACCTGGTTGTTTGGATCTATCCCAGCATAAGAATTGCGTGAACTACAGCCCACAGGAGGAGTTGCTTCTCGTATAAACTCCGACATCTCTATTCCTCCACCAGGGTCACTGAGAGAAACAAAAAAAGGAAAGAAAAACATGACACCCCAACATTAACCTACTAGTTAAAAGGAATTTTGAACCTCCAATCAGCATAGACAAAACAAATGTTCCCTTTTCAAGTATCAGGGCCTCAAATACATCCCAGTATCTCAGACCAATGCTGTCCATTTGGCATAGGAAGCTCAGTCAGACCTAGGGCACCCTACAAACTATCACAGAAGTTGCTGCCTTGTAAAAGTTCACTGTCACTAGCCAACACAAACCATTATGACTATGGAGCTACAAGGCATCCTGAAACAGTAACTTGAAATTCTCTGTCTATACACACACATGGAACTTCTGGATCCAGCTCTAATACCCGGAAGTCAATTGATAGAATAAGTACTAAGCAAAGAGAAGACAAAGGACTCCAGATCCTTTTCTTAAACTTGATCTAGGACCAGCGTGTAAGGGCAGGTTCACTGAGAAAGTCACACATAGTGGAAGTTATTGGAAAGAGAGACATACAGGGACACAGGAAGTAATTTATTCCTACCAGAAAACAATTTCCACTTGGATAACTTACAGGCCTTACCAAGAAATATTTCAAGGTTATACACACACACACTCTTCTCAAGGAGGAGTCAGAAATGGACAGCAGCACCGCAGGACTTAAAACTTAACAGGTAGATAAAAAAAAAAAAAAAAAGTCTCATGTTGTAAGATCAACACCTAATAATTTTCATAATATATGGACAGTGATCTATGATATTATAAGCAAAATGTAGACTAAAGTATCTAAGACACATTGTTCATTCCGCATCATGACCTCTGAAGTTACTGTCATCTTAGACAGGCACAAAGGCACACCAACTAGAACGGTTCTGAAGGATGTAAAAGGCCTCCGAACCTTCCTACACCAGAGATGACAAAAGAGACAGTTTGACATTAGGAATATTACTTCATAGAACCAGCCAGGTTGGAAGGGACCTCCAAGCTCATCCAGTCCAACCTAGCACACAGCCCTAGCCAATCAACTAGACCATGGCACTAAGCCCCCCAGCCAGGCTTTGCCTGAACACCTCCAGGGATGGGCACTCCACCACCTCCCTGGGTAGCCCATTCCAATGCCAATCACTCTCTCTGCCAACAACTTCTTCCTAACATCCAGCCTGGGGCTGCCCTGGCACAGCTTGAGGTTGTGTCCTCTCATTTTGTCTCTANGCACCCAAGGTGTGGCCTGAGCAGTGCTGAGCACAGGGGCACAGGAACCTCCCTGCTCTTGCTGGCCACACTGCTCCTGATCCAGCCCAGGATGCCATTGGCTCTGCTGACCACCTGGGCACACTGCTGCCTCATCTTCAGCTCCTCTCTCCCAGCATCCCCAGGTCCCTCTCTGCCTGGCTGCTCTCAGCCACTCTGTCCCCAGCCTGTAGCACTGCTTGGGGTTGTTGTGGCCAAAGCGTAGAACCCTGCACTTAGCCTTGATCAATCTCATCCCATTGGCCTCTGCCCACCCATCCAGCCTGCCCAGGTCCCTCTGCAGAGCCCTCCTGTCCTCCAACAGATCCACAGCTGCTCCTAACTTGGTGTCATCTGCAAACTTACTGACGATGGACTCAATCCCCTGGTCAAATCAATAAAGGTATAGAACACAATCAGGGCCAGCTTCAGTAATTGGAACTTGAGACAACCAACCATGAGTTTATAGAACAATTATGGTCACACTCAAGCAAAAACCACCATTTTAGTACACCTCACAAGCATGCCCTTCCTTATTGATGGCTGTTACACAGACCTGATGATACCTGACCTGATACTATCAATTACACTAAGGCAGAACCAGGTAAGGAGGAAAAAAAAAGTGGTACAGTTTTAGTCAAAGTATGTCTTATGCAAGTATTTTAAGAACACAAGACTACTATGAAGTTAAAGACTAAACTGAACATTCTCACTTAATGTTCAAGTTCAGCATGAATAATGATGACATCTGAAGATCTAGCAAGATGCCTTTCACAGAAAGATTAAACTCCTTCTTTAATTGAATAATTGAGAAACACTGCATGTGATTATAGTATGTCCTATGAAGTAGAAATAACTCAACGTGAATAAGCTCTCATGCACAGAACTGGGTAATCAGCCAGGGTGGAAGGAGACGATTTTTGCCCAGAAGTAAACTGACACCAGCACAGGCAACAACAAAACCTAACACTGTCACTCTGCTGGCAGCTGCTGTATTGTGTGACAGTACACACCAACTAAAGGAAGGACAAAAGGTACTAATACTAACAAACAACAAGTGAAGTCTGCAGGAACAAGTTTAAGTGCAGATTTCTTGGATTTATCACTGTATGCATAAGGATCTATTTTGTAACATGTACAATTCTTTAGGAGCCCTTTTCTCCTAGTGTTGTGGCTATTCCTTTCTGCTGTCAAGTTCTGCAATCTGTTTCTTACAGTTTAATGAATTCATACTTTAGATCAAATGCTGTAGTTCTCAGTTTGCAAGCAAAAAATCCCAAAACTGAAGTCAACATACACATTGAGAAGACTGAATAAACTACATCCAGCTATCTGAAACAGAATTCAGTTGAAGAGTCAGAGAGTGCACTATACAGACCTGAAACTAATACTTTTAGTTATTAGCAACTGTCCTACCTAAAGACTACTAGTTGCAGCTGTATTCCATTAGTGTCTCTAACTAACATTTGAGGTGGCTTTAAGTTCACAAAGTGAAGCTTAAAACTTAAGTTTACTGATTACAGACATCAGGTATTTGGACTAGAACTTCCAGAAAGAATCTGGAATGAGCCATTTTGATTAACAATGGCAGAGGAAGAGTTTTATTCTTCTGAAGACCTTCTTCTGTCCTTATTTTCCAAGTAAAACAGAACATTCAGGAGGCTGTTCTCAAAACAGAACCACCACAGTATGTACTGCACATGTTAGACCATGACAAAATTTGAATCACTAATCATAGAACTAAAAAGGTAAAACAACTCCAAGGTCTGATAGCTACAGAAAGCTGTAAGGAGAAGAAACAGCAAAAGGTAAAGCAAGAGGTGTAGAGCTGGGGCGTTTGGGTTGGTTTTGTGGGCTTGGTTATTCTTTTAATTTCTCTTGATCAGATCTGTTTAGAGTCTGTGCAACTCAAAGCTGAAACATTCTCCAGATGACCGTTTAATTTTATGGGAGAAGTGTAACTGAAATTCATGTAGCATCATGATCACAACTCCCCCATGCTGATGGAGACAGGGGACAGCAGCAGCACCAGGTCAATGCTTTTTGAAACTTTAACTATTGTGGTCACTGACAGTAAAAAGAAGTCACATTCATATCCACAAAAGCAAGACTTAAGTTAGTTATATGTGTCCACTGATACCCATCACTTGTACAGCTCCTTCTGTCTTTTTCGTGGTATTGGAAGCCTGTATCCCCATTACTTCTTTCCACAAAACCTCATAGAAGCACTAGTACCACCACCCCACATACGAAGGCAGCAACTTCACTAGAAGTTACACAAGGTCATTCACATTCCTGTCTCTGAATTAGGAGTAGCTTCTTCCAAAAAAAAATTAGAGAATTGCAACTTTATAAAGGGGATGAGGAAAAAACCAACCAAGGCATTCTCTGGGGAACAGCAAATTATTCTTAAGCATGTCTAAGTTTTACAGAAAAAGAAAAACTTCATAATAAAGACTGGATACTCTTCACAAACCAATGTGAACTGAAGATAAATAAGCAGTTAATTTAAGCCTACAAATGGCAGCACCTAATTTTTGTCAAGTACTGAAAGCACCACTTTGCAGATAAACATCTTCAGAAAGAAACAACAGCAGTTCTTCAAAGCTAAACACATTCCCTAATTTAACTTCTAAACAGAAACCAGACTATTGCTTAATCCTTAAAAAAATACCAGTATTTGTATCTAAAAGGGGTCTCAGGGAGGGTGTGTGGCAAGTGGAAGCTCTAGAACAGCTCTGCATACTATGCTATGTATTTATTTGGTATCACACGCTGTAACTTAAGCTATCAAAACTCATCTTCTGATTACACAAATATTTAAGGTAGTATGTTTGCTCAGACCTCCCCTATACTCACATCACGCTAGGGGAGCAGAGTTTTACAAAAATAAAACCCTACACACACTTCCTTCCAAGACAAGATTTTCTTCATTAGTGTTCTGACTTAATTCACTAAACAGGTGCCAGCTCAATATTACACTCACTCTACATGCCCTCTGGTGCTTTAAATATTATTCCAGAGTTCTTGTAAGCTTCCAGGCAAAGATTAGTATATACTGTACATCCCACTTACCAAAAAGTAACTCCGTAATTTCTGCATTGACCTTGTTCCCAGTTCTAGTTAAGAGACCTGAAAGTGGGAACAAGGATCATACAAAAGTTAATGAAACTTTAGTTGGCAAGCAGGACACACAGCATCAAACTAACCTCGACATCTGAGCTCACAAATGCTTTTAATGCTTGTCCCACGTCAACTGCTCCTTAGGCAAAACAGGACTTCTGAAACACCCAGAAGTAATAAGTAATTCACAATACTAGTAGAAGTCCCTTGCCAAGTCTTGGTTTTAGCTACTGTTCTGGAAGCAAAAGCCATATGGTTTTAAAAAACAACACACCACCAAAAAAATCCACCAAACCAAGACATCTAAGTGTCACAGCTCAAACGTGTGTTAGCAAGATTGCACTGAAGCAGAACAGGCCGCTAGTTTACTTCAATGAATTTTATTAAGCAGAGTAAGCATTAATATACATTTAGGCACGCATTCTGGTAGAATAGCTCAATACAGTTTAGCAGAGTATATGGGGTGATCTAAATGGAGTCAATTAAAACCAGCAGGCTCAGTTACCAAACACAAGATGGAGAAAGGGTCAGGTTATAAGAGACTGACATGAGAAGTTATTGTACATCAACTTTAAAGGTTTTTGCTAACAATATCCAAGATGAGAGCCAACAGAAGAATTTAAACTTCTATTGTGAGAAGTTACTCTATATGCTTAATGAAGTTGTTTTACTTCTAGGCTGAGAATTTTAAAGAGCATCAATTTAACACTTCCCTTCCTTAAGCATCCTGATAAACAAATGTAAAAGGCTTTTTTTAGCCACATTTCCTTACAGTAGGTCTCCACATCAAATTTTCAGGTTGTTTCTTTTAAAAAGACACATACAACCTTTCAAGTGCCAGGACAGCATACTAGTTACCTCACTTTCAAAGCTATTCATGGCTACTAGCAACAGAAACTCACACGCAAGAGGGGTTTTGTTTAAAAGCTAACAATTGGAGGTTGCAGTCTGACTCTCAAGATGGCCTCAATTATCTGGATCCAGGCAGAGGCTTTGATAATAGAGCTCATAACACATCCACAGTCTGATCAGACTGGTTAGGCCAGCCTTGTTGATGAGTCATCTTTTGCTCTTCCTTCTCCAAATAATCCGGTTCAGAGGAAGAAAACCTCTGGCATACTTAATGCTGGCAACAGAGAAGTTTTCTGGAAAGGAATCACCTCCTATAGACAGGACACCAGAATCATTATCTTCATCACTGAGCAATTCTTAAATTTCCAAACTCAGAGGCAGTGTTCTCCTGACGTGAGACTATGACTGGAGTCAAGCACTGTAACCTGCTTTTGGAGAACTAAGCAAACTGAACCTCACTGGGCATTCCTTTTAGTGACAGAAGGACTTGGCACATACTATGTGGGTCTTTGACACATACATTTTCAAAACTAAGTCTACTGCTGAAATAAGAATCTCTGTACTGGTTGTGTTCATCAATTATTTAGTGACCTAATCAGCACACATTTTCCATGCTATTGTTTCAGTGCTTCCAGTACTTCCAATGTTCTGGAATTCCTCTAAGGGAGTGTGCTGGTTTGAGGTTAATTAGAATATTTTAATAGAGAAAATTACACTATAGGTTGTGAAAAGAAAACATCATGATGTCTACTTCACTCATACGCTTGCTGAAAAAAAAATTGTTTGGGAACAATAACCAAAACATTAGATAAGTCTCAGTCTGTCTGTCTTTTGCTGGAACAGCAGCTTGGGCGGTCTAGCAGCTTCTGGGCTCTGGCTCCTCTGCCGATTAATCCTCACTAACCACTTTTCTTCTAACCCCCCTGGTTGATCCTCCTGAATTACCTTGCGCGTAAGGCAAACCTTGGGGTAAGGTACAGGGGTGGGGAGAAGGTGGAAGGGTGTTTGGGAGCCCCTCCTGGGGTCTCTGATTTCTGGGAGGGGAGTTGTGTTGCTGTATTACCTTTAACTTATATATATATACTATATACAAGAATATTTACAGAAATATACATCTGCTGTACATTGTGTTGAGCTGTAAATATAGCTTCATCTTTTAACTTCCAGCCGGTTGAGTTCTAGTCTGGGTCATTTTACAAAGTGCGGCGGGGGGGGCCAGGGAACTGCCGAACTGTCACAGGGAGGAGCTAGGAAATGAAGCTGAATCCATAATTTCAAACTTAACACCTAAGTCAGTCTGCTTCTGCAGTCTTCCAGAACTACACAACTCTGCATCTGCATTCCTCAGTGTTTATTTCAGCCACCATTCCAGTAAGACATCTGATGAAGACAGGATTGTCTATCATTTGAAGCAGCACACAAGCATGAGCAGATGCCTTACCTGGGCCCATTGCTGTCTTTCCTCTTGGTTGAAACATTGCTTTGTTCTGTTTTAGCACCTCTGTCCATATGTTCACTAGCATTCCTCTCCACAATTTCTCCCTCATCCAGTGCCCTGTGCAAACGGTAATTCACCATCTTCAAAACGATAAAGAGAGCTGCTATCACCGGGCAGTAGACAGCTACTATCATCATGGAAGAAGGAAGGGCCTTTCAAAAGAGAACAAGAAAGAGTTAATGAGTACAAAGCCTGTAAGAACACAGAATATGTAAAACTAACTGGAGTTTATGTCATACAGAAAATATGGATTATACAGAACATTAGGGTTTAAATACAGTTAATGTGTGGAAAGTGTTAGAACTCTCATGATAGACAAAAGGAACAGTTGGACTACAAGATGTCAAAGCACTACAGCAGCACATTCAGTAGACCTAGCACTAGAGCCTGAGAACCAAATTCACCTTTTGTTTTCTTTTTTCCAGGCTATTAGAACACAAGTCAGACTAGAAAATCTAGAGTTAGCAAGATTTGTTTTGTGTCACATCCAATATCTTTGATAAGTTAAAAAAAAAGAAGGAAGATTTTAAGTAACTTTGAAACCAAGCAGAGGGTAGGACCTTCAGGGCCAGTACACAGAACATCAAGTCCATCTTGGAAAAACTGATGCAAGCTCAATACCATGGTGAATGGGAGAAAACCTGCCCTATTACTGATCAGCCACAACAAACAAACTTTTTCCTACTTGCATACCAAAAAAGAAAGCCGTTTACATTTTCAGCTCACTTCTTTCACAGCAGAGACCACAATAACCTGTAAGACCATACTGCAAAGATTATTAGCACTAGACTTTCCCATGGCAAGTCAGCCAGCATCTTCATTGAAGAGAAATTTAGCCACCTTTGACACAGCTGAAGACATGAAAAACCTCAGTCCTGAATTCAGCTTTTTAAACTGCACTCAAGAGTTAAGACTTCTCATGCAACTTTTTCTGAGGCTTTTACAGATCAATCCCTTCAGCAAAAGGCACTAAGTGCAGCCTAATAGCTACTTAAAAGAAGCGTTCAGAGTACTAGTTAAACTTCAGGTTTCACTTTCAGGGCTTCTACCCTTGTAAATGCGAGTAGAAGGTGAGTTACAGGTTTGCCATTTCCCTAGGTAGTCACTATAGAAAATTAAATACTAACTTTTTGTTGTCATCCACAAACAGACCACTTCCCTTAGAAAAGAAACAAGGTCCTGTGTTGTCAAATATTTTCCTGCATCACTATCCTTTACTCCACTGATGGTACATCTATACAGTCATAACTACATATATACACACACACACATATATACACACACAGAGAATACAACAATTCAGAATTTGTCATTCAGCACAAGTATGACTTAGAAGAAAATTACAAATGAACTCTTTTTAAACCTCTTAGCCTATGGAAAATTTCAGCTTGCTTTGTACATCTTGCCTCCCTCCCTGTACAGATCATTGCAAGAGAAGAACCTGTCTAGCGATCAAAGCTCCATGCAGAACCAGGAAGGGAACAACTGGAGAACGAGACAGAGATTCCTCTGTATTCTACACATAAAGTGGTTTTAAATCATTTAAAAGAGATCTGATTACAACATTACTATTTCTACATAGTCAAGATTAGTCCTAGAAGAACTTGTCATGAGTTTAGCAAAAACACTGAAAAGATCTCTAAATACTGAATACTCTAAGAGTAAAGGAGATAGAAGAATAAATATTTTTAAATATTGTACTGACTGTTAGCTTCAGGGGGGGAAATAATACACCTCAACACACACCACATGAAACAACAAAACAGACACAGCACTTTTTAACCTGCCTACTCACTTTCTGGCAGTAAGCAAAAACAGATAATCAATATAACTTGTCTAAATACAAATAGGTATAAGCAATCACGTCTGGAATAAATCAGGAGGCAGGCTACTCATTAGGACTCTTTTCTTCAGAAGGCAAAGTTTAACATAACTTTTTCTCCAAAACGAGCCAATACCTAATGTAAGATTAGAAGTTACTTGAAGGCAAACTAAGGGGTGGGATGCTAACTCTGACATGCTGACCTGGATAAGACCCTAACGGTACATCAAGAGTCACTTACCACGCACCACCTCGGCTGGAGAAATTGGAAACAAAGCTATTTTAAGTACAGCATCAGCAAGCGGCTAGGAACCACAATGATGCTAATGGTATCCATACAACCCCTGAAGCAATGCCACAAGAGTATCTTCAAGAAGCAGTGCTTACAGTGCTTCCACTCCCAAGAAGTTCAGAGGCAGCTCGCTCCCTGCAGACCAGGGCAAGCCCGTTAGCTCCCGCAGAACATAACAGCAGCTTCCTCTGTCAGCTAAGCAGCTTGCTAACCTAATCACAAACACAACTCCAACCACCCTTTTACCGGTACCCGGTGTTCAGAAGCCACTACCTAGAGAGTCAGTTTAACACCAGATGACAAAAAAACACCCAATAGACTTATTTTCTATCTGGAAGGTTCTTCAACTTCTCTCCTTCAGTCCGCCAACCGTGAGGTCTCGCAGTATATCCAATTTATCTTGTGGAATGCAAGATCTACACATCATCTACACATCCTGTTCTACAAACAAAAGCTTTAAGAATGAGCAGCGGTGGAAAGCAAAATCTCATATGACTTGCAGCAAACCCAGGAAGAAAAAAAAAATTAAAAAAAAAAATCAAAGGGTGGGTTTTTCTTCCTATTCTTCTTTCCACAGCAGTTGCAGAGAGCTAAAAATAAGGTAAATTAGCTCACTACTTTTCAGTCTTCATACTCGTTAGTAGTTATTCCTCTCTGGAGAGGAAACAGTCTGGGAAGGAAGACATTTTAGCATGTCCAGCACACTGTGCTATCTGATCATACTTATACATAAGTCTCACGCTGTGCTACAGCAGTCCTACCCATGGTACCGTTAACTCATCTCGTTCCAGTCTCAGCAGGAAGAGTTACAGCAACCTTACTTAAATTGCTGGTGCCTTCTCTAGTTTTCTTTGTCAAACTTAGAACAACTTACTTCCATCTGGGGCCTCTCCACAGACCAAGGCAAAAATAGAGGAGATTAATATTTTAATCTGTGCTTGACATTTTACTACATTTGAAGAGGGGCAATTTTCTGAACAGCATAACTGAGTATTTGTGCTAGTTTGCGGCTAACTGGAATATTTTAATAGAGAAAATTACACTATAGGCTGTGGAAGGAAAACATCATGATGTCTATTTCACTCATAGGCTTGCTGAAAAATTGTTTTGGGTAGAGAAACCAAGATATAGGTAAGTCTCAGTCTCTGTCTGTCTCTTGCTGGGAGAACAGCAGCTGGGGCGGTCTAGCAGCTTCTGGCTCTGGCTCCTCTGCTGATTAATCCTCACTAACCACTTTTCTAACCCCCCTGGCCAATCCTCCTAATTTACCTTGCATGTAAGGCAAACCTTGGAATAAGGTACAGGGGTGGGGAGAAGGTGGAAGGGTGGTTGGGAGCCCCTCCTGGGGTCTCTGGTTTCTGGGAGGGGTGTTGTGTCTCTCTGTTACCTTCGACTTGTACATTTCTGTAAATATTCCTGTATATAGTGTATATTTCTACTGGTACATTGTGCAAAGCTGTAAATACAGCTTCATTCCTTAACTTCCAGCCGGCTGAGTTCTAGTCTGGGTCATTTCACAAAGTGTGGGGAGGGGCGGGGAACTCCCAAACCATCACATTATTTTCAGCATTCTACACAGTATCATCTTTAAGACTGAAATACAAATGTTAATCTAGCTACTAACTCATAGTTAGATCTCGTTTCAGGTCTTTTCACAAGTACTAAAGCACTTTTATTTGGCACAATAGACTTAAAAACCTCAGGTCAGAACTTGTTAGCAAACACCAGCTGGTTGCAAGCCTGTAGCTGCAACAGCATTTCAGAGAACATCTCATTTTACTGCACATCTTTAGTCACTTCCATTAGCTCCAAAAGACAACCCAGATGAAACAGCAAGAGTCACAACTGAAGCTCTCTCAAAAGTGCTAGACATGACCATACAAAACCTGACTAATTACATTCTGTTGAAAACTTCAGTTATCTATTGATTGGACAAACCCAACCTTCTGGCTGAAAGCCTTCCCCCCCCCCCCCCCACCACACCACATAAAAAAA